>PPKU02000025.1:0-149263 GCA_003706265.2 Nakazawaea holstii | reverse complement strand
GCAAAACTTTTGATTATTGTTAGAAGTTTAAGCATCATGTTAAATATTAGAGAAAAAAGGAGAAGTTTTGAAGTTTATTAGTATTTTTTGATCAATGTTAGAAATTACACTCAATGTTAGAAATTGGAGAACAAACGGAGAAATTTTGAAAATTATTATTCATTTTTGCCCAAGTTGCGATCCAAGAATTATACCTATATTGCAATGCAAATACATATCGAGTTAAATTTTACATCATCATCACATTGTAGAATGCTCAATTGTGTGTGTGTGTGTGTGTGTGTGTGTTTTTTTGTTTCTCTTTCAAATCAAATCAGGATCATCAGGGGTTGTAAAGATTATCTATTTGCATCAAATGTCATCTTTACTTTACAAAAAAATAATCAGCCCCCAGAGAGAAAAACAAATTTTACTAAACTTTACTCAATAATGTAAAAAAACAACAAGAATGGGGATTAGCTAACCTATCATTTGTTCGAGTTATTACACTTGATAAGTTGATTATTTCATATAAATATGATGAAGACAATAATAATATGTAGATATGTATATACATTTCTATTTCCTCTATTGTTTCCTCAAGAACTGAGCGGTACAAAACAACCTTTAAGCTTTTCCCGTGCTGCCCTTTCCCATCCTGCATGTAACCACGGTTGTACAGTTGTGCCCCTCTTTTTCATTAATGTCTGTCTTAAACACCACGGGACAAGAGAAGTGGGTGGTGGTGGTGTATTTTTTGGCAATGAGTAACGATGATGTATATATCGAATCATTATTATCAAGATCAGGTTGGGTCAATGTGTGTTAATTGGTTGTGATTGTCCATGGTTGTGAATACATCATTGTACTGCGAAAGTGGTTTGATTTTATTTTAATAATATGGAATGTAGTTTTTATAGTCAACCTTTTGATGATTACACGTATATACAATTACAAAATTCAGATTGATTTCAAGTTATAACGACAATACCGATAGCACCCTCTAGCTCTCTTTAACTAGTTGGATTAGTAAACCTTTCATAGTGGAAATATCGTATGAATGAAATAATTAACTCTTTTTACAGAGAAATGAAACTCCGATGCTTAGATGTTTTCTTTAACAATAGCGTATGAGACACATTGACTAATTAACTAACGTGATTTTTAATTGCAAACAATGCACCTGTAGTGTGATAATCATAATAATAATGAAAGCAATGATAACATGGACTGTTTTTTTTTCTAATCGGCGATGTTTTGTCTTGTAAAGATTTGCAAATTAGTGTAATTTGGCGTGATACTAACTTCTATATCTTCGTGTGTCATCATTATTTAATCAACAAATGCATTTAAGGATTTGATATAAATAGTATTGCGTAATAATAAGATTCAATTAACCAATGAAGTTATAAATAGAATTGTATACATTGCATATGTCCAGACATACCACAACACAAACACAACACAAACACAAACACAAAAACAAGTAAAAACAAAAACCCCCCAAAAAAAAGCACAAGAAGTGAAAATAAGAATGAATTGAAATTGAAATGAAACAAAAAATTGGAAAAATAACAAGAGATCAAAGATAGGATTAAATCATATATTTACAAATTTAACCAATGTAGTTTCCAATTGTCTTGTTATCTTTGGACAATAAGGACATTTGAAACTACTGTTTAAATTGTTTTTCGATAAATTAATCACAGTTGATTGTGATAATATATGATTACATGGTAATACCCTTGGAGGATTATCTAATGTAGTTTCCTCTTTTGATACTGGACATATGAAAATGGAATGAAATTTCATATAATCAGGTAATTGTATTTCAAATGGTAATTCATTTTTGGTACTCCAATCCAATTTCTTTATATTTATTAATTTGTTAAATTTGATGAAATAAGGTAATGATAAAAATGAAGCAATTAAAGTGGAATAAATTGGTGATTCTGATGATAAACCTTGTAAAGAGCAAAAATTTGTTATGAAATTTTTGGACAATTTATGGAAATTTTCAACGTAAAATGATTCAGTGAATTTGTCATCATCTTGGAATGATAATCTAGAGACTAATTTTGATACCGTTTCAAGATGATTGAAACCAAATTTGGGGAAATTTAATTGTGCAAATTTTAAACCTTGGTATTTATCATTGATGAATATTTGAATGAATTTCAATTCATAAAGTTGAAATTCTAAATCGGAACCAATCTCAATCAATTTCAATTTATTTTCAGTACACCATTCAATTGCCATTTCTAATTTGTTCATTTGTAATTCATTTAATATTTGATATAATTTTTGGAAATTTTCAATCAATTCCCCCGGTGTATCGAATTGCAAATCCCGACTCAATTCATCAACTTGTTGAAACTCACCATTTCTTAATAAATGCACAATGATAGCTCTATCGATGATTTTCTTATTCTCAACACCTTGATCGATATCCTGGTCTATGTTAATCTTGTAATTGTAAACATCATCAATTTCAAAAACAAAGAATTTATCAACGGCTTTATCCAATTTCTTAATCTTGGAATTCAATTGTCTTTGCTCTTTTTGTAATTTATCGTTCCATGAATTAGTTATCAATTTAGGTAATTGCCCCAATGATGATTCATCATCTTGTAACAAGTCATCATGTACCTTATGCAAAGATTGTAAAAGCTTGGAAGAGTAGGAGAGTGAGTTGGATAATGAGTTAGAAGATGACAAGTTGTCAATCTCCAGTTGCAAAGTGGATACAGACATCTCTATCTTTATCCATATATATATATCACTATCTCTCTGTCTCTAATTTAATAAGCAATTTCTGTTTGACAAAAAGAGACGTGCACAGCACACTCAATACTGCCCTTTCCGGTAATCAGCAGAGCATCTCTCTCTATATACAGCGATATATAGTTGTATAGTTATACAATTCTTGAGTATAGCATAGTATATCTAAGTAAATGTGTATACCCTACATCTATACCATCTCTATGCATCTATATATCTATGTCTCTATATCTACACATACCCATCTCTCTCTCTCTCCCTCTCTCTCTCTCTCTCTCTCTCTCTCCAACCCAAAAACAGAAACAAAAAAAAAAAATTTCAAAAAAATTTTTGTAAAAAAAAAAAAATTTTCTTCTTCTCTGTGTATAAATATATATCTATCTATCTATCTATTGATCTGTATCATATACCATATCAATCAACTCATAACATATATACAAGATGCAGTTATCATGGAAAGATATCCCATCGGTGCCAACCTCCAATGACTTGTTGGACATCGTCTTGAACAGAACTCAGAGAAAGACCCCAACAGTTATAAGACCTGGTTTTAAAATTAGTAGAATTAGGTCTTTTTATATGAGAAAAGTTAAATATACTGCTGAAGGTTTTGAAGAAAAATTGAGTGAATTGTTAACAGCATTCCCAAACATTAATGACGTTCACCCATTTCATAGAGATTTGATGGATACCTTGTACGACAAGAATCATTTCAAATTATCATTGGCTGCTATTAGTAGAGCCAAGACTTTAATCGAACAAGTTTCAAGAGATTATAACAGATTGTTAAAATTCGGTCAATCATTATTTCAATGTAAACAATTGAAAAGAGCCGCTTTAGGTAGAATGGCTACCATCGTTAAGAAATTGAAAGAACCTTTATTATATTTGGAACATGTTAGACAACATTTAGGAAGATTACCTTCAATTGATCCAAATACAAGAACTTTAGTAGTTTGTGGTTATCCAAATGTTGGTAAATCTTCATTTTTACGTTGTATTACCAAGCTGGATGTTGAAGTTCAACCATATGCTTTCACTACAAAATCATTATATGTGGGTCATTTTGATTATAAATATTTAAGATTTCAAGCTATTGATACTCCAGGTATCTTGGATAGACCAGCAGAAGAGATGAACAATATTGAAATGCAATCGATGTACGCTATTGCCCATTTAAGATCATGTATCTTGTACTTTATGGATTTATCAGAACAATGTGGATTTTCCATCGATGCTCAAGTTAAATTGTTTCACACTTTGAAAAAATTATTCGCCAATAAGAGTGTATTGGTTGTTATTAACAAGACTGATATTATCAAGATTGAAGATTTGGATCAAACATCACAAGATCTTTTGAAAACTATAAGTGATGAACCAGGTGTTGAAATAATGCAAACTTCATGTTATGAAGAAGATAATGTTATGACTGTTAGAAATAAAGCTTGTGAAAAATTATTAACTGCAAGAATTGAACAAAAATTAAAAGGTTCAGCAAGAATTACCAATGTCTTGAACAAGATCCATGTTTCTAAACCACAACAAAGAGATGATTTGAAAAGAGAACTGTTTATCCCTGAACTGGTTAAAAATTTACCAAAATTCAATATAAATGATCCAAATCGTCGTAAATTGGCAAGAGATTTAGAAGAAGAAAATGGTGGTGCTGGTGTTTTCAATATCAATTTGAAAGATAAATATTTGTTAGAAGATGACGAATGGAAAAATGATATCATGCCAGAAATCTTGGAAGGTAAAAATGTTTATGATTTCCTTGATCCTGAAATTAGTGCTAAATTACAAGCATTGGAAGATGAAGAAGAAAGATTGGAGAATGAAGGTTTTTATGAAAGTGATTCAGAATTGGAAGATGATGAATTAGAAGATTTAAGATTGAAACTGAATTGGATAAGGGATAAGCAAAAAACTATGATCACCGAGGGTAGATTGAGAAAATCATTGAAGAATAAATCAATCATGCCAAGATCAAAACAAACTAAATCATTCAACGATTTAGAAGATCATATGTATATGATTGGACATGACACCAAGGGATTGAAATCTAAATCTGGTGCCGCCGCCAAATCCCTGTCATCATCTAGTGGTAAAGAAGTATTGACAAGAAATTCTGAATCCTCTGGTAAGAAATCATTCAAGACTTCTTATCAAACAGATAGATTAAACGATGGTATCAATGATGATTCCATCAGAAATAAAGCTGAAAGAATGCTGAAATTACAAAGACGTGAAAGAAATAGAATGGCAAGACAAGGTGAAGGTGATAGACATGAAACTGCATCTATTCCAAAGCATTTGTTCAGTGGTAAAAGAGGTATTGGTTCTAATGATCGTCGTTAGGTTTGTTATTTAGTTTATTAAATTAGTTTATCTGTTATTTGTGTTTATATTTATCTATCATCTACATCCATCTATACCTATATCTACCTATATCTACCTCTACCCCTCCATACATACCCATACCCATACCTCTATATATGTATGTATCTGTATGTATCTAAATAGGTATGTATATAATCCCACAGGCAGGGTAACTGTTTTCCTTATCTTTAATCTCACGCCAATGGAGAGATAAGTAGATCCAGTGGTGGAACTACTTGTATTGAGTATTATAGTATAGTGAAGTACCAGATAAGGTCTATATACTGCTATCTATATACTCTATACCCTATACACTATACCTCTATGTAGTATATCCCAGTATACCCAACCCAAATACAATCTCCATTTCCTTATCACATCAAATTTCTCTCTCTCTTTACACCACAGACAGACAGACAGACACAGAAAAAAAACACTCAGTGGGAAAAACTCCACACATTTCATATTCATATCACTATATCTAATCTATCTTCTATCTATTCATCTGCATCTATACAAAAGAACATGCTAAGTTATATAGACGAGAAGAATATATATGACAAGATGAATCACCAACAACAACAACAACAGCAACATGTGTCACCTCCACAAAAAGCTTATTACCACAACCACAATCACCACCATCCACAAACGGAATTAATTAATAACAACAGGTTTAATAATAATATATCAAATAGTTCTAACAAATTGGAATCGTTGAATACAGGTAAATCACCTCCAAACAATCAAACACAACTGCATTCATCCACATCTTCATCATCAACAACAACAAAGAATTTATCCCATGTACCATGTAAATTTTATAAACAGGGTACTTGTCAAGCTGGTAATTCATGTCCATTTTCTCATTCACAAGATTCAACATTGGACACTACACCATGTAAATATTTCCAAAAGGGTAATTGCAAATTCGGTGTCAAATGTGCCTTGGCTCATATCTTACCTGATGGTCGAAGAGTTAATCCAAAATCTTTAGCTCATGCTTATCAACAACAGGCTTCTCAGCAACAACAACAGGGTGCTACTACTAATACCAACAGTCATAACAACAACGGTTCAATTAATGGATATTATATCAATAACAATAACAGAACTCATGCACCTTCAAGATCTTTTAGTTTCAATAATACTGGCGGTAATGCTAATGCTAATGTTCAACCAATTAGTATATCAAACACTCCACCTTCTTCCACTTCTGTCACTACAAATAACTCTGATTTCTTCTTAAACAGTCAAAATAACAGTTATCAAAATGGGTATAACAATAATATCAATAGTAATAATGGTAATTATTACAATACCGCTTCCAATATATCAACAACTGCTCCAACTACCACTATTCCACCATCACTTCAACAACAACAACAACAACAACAACAACAATCATCATCGAATTTTAATTGGTCATCATCATCAGCGGCACGGACCAATATATGGAATCAACCACAACAACAACAACAACCTTCACAACAAAATTTCTTTGCACAACAACAACGGACATTATCAACACCACAAACATCAACGATAAGACGTCCATCGTTTGTATCTTATGATTCGATATCGTCATTCCCTTTACAAGGATCACTGATTGTTGATGATGATGACGATGATCAAAATAAAGAGGAAGATTTCGTTCCAAGTTCATTAAGTGACTTGTTAACACCACAGGAATTACAAAGAAGAAATTCAAGACCTGGTAGTTTTAGTAGTAATGGTAATGCCAATAATGGTTTATCGGGACAATTATTAATGTTTGATCCACTTCATAATCATGACCTTGGTCCTATAACCAATACCAGTACCAATAATAAGTTTATAAAACTGGGTACTGGTGTAAATCATGGATTAACAAGTAATGGAAGTTTTAACGGTCAACATTCGTTAATATTAGAAGAACAAAATGAAGGTACTCAATTCTTTATGGATTGATATAGATATAGAGTTGAACATTACAAAGCAATAGCAAATGGGTACAAAAAAATTATTACATTACAATTACCAACAACAAGCAAGCTACAACATGACATGATCACTAGAATTCAAAATATAGATAAGTCATTATATATCAATTATAAATATAAGTTATCAAAAAATTCACAAAAAAAAAAAAGGAAGGTTGGATTGGTCTAAATTAAAAATTGCTGATATTATTATTAAAACTATAAAGAGTTAAAGAGAGTTAATTACAGATTAAATAAATAAATAAATAAATGGTTGGACGGTTGAATTATTGGTTGATTGGTTGGTTTTAGATTAAAATTATTTTCTTATTTCGTTACATATATACATACATACATAAATTTCTTATATACATTTTTTTTCAGACTTTTTCATTCACATTCACATTCAACATTCAACATGATAAGGACATGACAAGGACATGACAAGATTATTAAATTGGATGTGTGTGTGAGTTGTGATTTCACCTATATACATATTACATATACAAAATTGTATAGATATTTTAAAATTTTGATTCAATTCTTTTTTATTATTCATTTTAATTTTGACTTTAAATTTATTCTTTTGTAAATATATCTTTTATATAGTTCAAATGAATAATTCTTTGTTACTTTACTTAAGTCGATCTCAATTTCAGTTCAATTACTGTATCGGCCAAATATGGGAATAAGTTGGAACTGGATACCGGAAATAAAACTAGAATTGAAGTTGAAACTAGATAGATAAAGATATATATATATATAAATCATTCATTATAATGATAAACGAGATAATTTGGTAATCCTAAAACTTCATAACCTAACCTTTTCAGCATCTTTGCAAAACCCTCTGTTTCAATCAAATGATAGAATGGGAAACTTGGAAACATTGCCCCATCTCTATGAACATCCAGTTTAACCATAACTGCTGCACCTCCAACACCATCCAATGCCATCTCCGTATTGACATCTCCATTTGGATCATAATAATGCAGCATCAATGGCCTATACGTGGCGATTTCACTATAACCTTCAACGATGATTTCATCTTCTGGTAAATTAGCAGCGATATCTAAACCTTCTTGACTTTCGATCCAATTGTTGAAATCATATGGTCTGATGGACACTTCCTTCTTTTCAGTATCGAAATATCTTTGATAACAATTCAGTGATATTACCGGTTTATCATGACTTACCAAATCTTGGATCAATGATGATGGTGTTTCAATGATATCAGCATCTAACCATAATACCCATGATGTATATGGACCAATTGTAGTGAATAATAATGAATTTCTCAGTAATGCCATATTACCACGTCTTAATTTTTGTACTTTTAACAGATGTCTATCTTTTTCCAATTGGCTATCTAAACTCTCGGAATCTTGTCTTAATATCGTCACTTTGGTAAATCTATTCTCTTTATTTTTATTACTTTGAACTTGTTTAACCAGTTTCTCCAATTTTTTCAACAGTACATCACCATCACTGGTTCTTGGTACAATGAATCCTAATTCAATTAATTCCTTTGGATAACTCAATTTTAATAAATTTTGCCAATATTCATCATAAAATCTTGACATTGGTGTCAAGATCAAGACACGTTCTTTATTATATGCAGCCATTGGTGTCGATGCCAATTTATTTAAATCATAATGAGATATATGATCCAGTGGTAAATTTCTTGGGAACACATTTCTCTTCTTCCCAAATAATTTAGATCCACCATTTGTCTTGTATGAATATTTGGATTTATTTGATGAACCCGATGGTGATGATCCAAATATCAAATAATACGTTATCAATATCAATGTTAATGGTAATAACAAGGATAATGGTTTCCTTCGTATCTGACGTAACAATGGGGATTTCAATAAAACCATCTTTACCTATATCTATACCTATATATTTATCTATCTATAATATATAGACCCGTGTTTGATTTGTCTCTCTCTCTTTGTGTGTAATTTTTTTTGTGTTTTTTTGACTTTTGCTTTTTTTGTGTTTTGTTGTTGAAACAGGAGTGTTACCCTGCTTTGGGGTTAAAATGGTATATCCCCAATTGACATGTTATATATAGACCGTATATCTATGGAGTGTATGTATATGCTTTGTGTGCGTGAGAGAGAATATACAGAATTATATATGAAAGATATAGAGTGTATCACAACAACTTCAGAGCAAGCCATTGATGGTGATGGTGATCATGGTCCCAGTCTATGGATAGTCATAATTGCCTCCTTTGGATTTCATTCTCGGAAGCTGTTGATACTTGAGATGATTAGATGATACGGGAGGAAATGAGATGGAATGGAAACTCGACGTGGATACAAGACTGAATAAAGATAATGGAGCATAATTTCACTCAAAACAATTAAATATAGATATAAAATTATATAGAATTAGATATAGATTATTTGAAGACTTTACCATCAGCAATTTCTCTTGATTTACCATCAACAATGACTGGTTTATCCCAAGCCCACATGTTGTTGATGAATTCCTTATCTTCATCCTTGGTTGGATCCAATTTAGCATATTCATATGATTCCCAATCTGGAGCAACATCAAATGCTGGAACGTAATCTTGACCTCTAACTAAGAAGGCACCAACGATACCGTTATCATTGTTTTCACCATAGACGACTAAACAACCGAATAAATATTTGGTGGAGGCTGATAATCTGTTAAAGAATCCACCAACCAAGTTATTTGACATAAAAGTTAAAGTTAATTCATCGTTATATTTGTAACCAACTTTGTACAATGACCATTCAGATGGATCATAATGTTCCCAGAACCATGGTAAAGCAGTTTCTCTAGTTTCCTCATTTGAGTAAACTCTCTTCCATTCATCAATTGGTAATTTTGGTTTACCCAAGGCTTCCAATGGATGTTTTGGTTTCTTTTCTTCAACTGGTTTTTCCTCTTCAACTTCCTTTGGCTTTTCAGCTTTTGGAGCAGCAGCGGCTTTTGGAGCAGAAGCTTTCTTTTCCTTCTTTGGTGCAACATATTCTAATGGAGTTGCTCTAAATTTGAATGAAGTACCAAATCTAGTATCAGCCAAGATTTCATTAGCAGTAACTAATTTGAACCATCTGGTGATAGCTGGATGCTTTGCAATGAATTCCTTTGCCCATAAGGTTTCAAATATTCTACCAACAACTGTGGCAACAAAGATATCAGCAATGGTTAATCTTTCACCAACTAAATAAGTGAATTCATACAATCTTGATTCCAAGATCTCAGCCAATTTTTCAGCATCGGCAATAGCAGTATCAACAATTTTCTTGTTGTATTGACCATTACCTAATAATGGACCAAAAGCCTTTGCAGCAGTTGGTAATAATTCAGTGTTGGCAAATGATAACCATTTCAAAACCAAGGCAAATTCCAACTTGTTCTTACCCAACAACGGTGAGGATTCATCGTGTAATGAAACGATGTAGATCAAGACGGCAATGACTTCGGTTAATTTGAAACCTTTTGGACCAAGAAATGCTGGGATCTTGTTCAATGGGAAATTTTCCAAATAAGCTGGATCTTCCTTGTTTGAGATTTTGACATCTAATTTGAAGTGCTTGACTAAAGCTTCAACAGCAATACCTCTAGCTTGAGAAGTGACAAATAAAGTACCTAATGACATTGTATATATTAGTTGAGTTGTATATATATGTTTATGGATAAATTAAAATGATGAAAATTTTTTTTTATGTTTTGTCTGTGGCTTTTGCTCCTTTGTGAGTGATCAAGTTGAAATGAGAATTTTGGATTCACTATGTGAGGTGCACTACTACGAGCTGGGATCTATTAAGGCCCATATAGTCTACAGTGTACAGAGTATATATAGTACAGAGTATATATATGGAGTAAGATGCATAGAGTATAGTGTATAGACATGTAGAGAGAGAGAGGTTAATTATAACGATATATGATGAAACAACAAACTATTCATTTCTCTTGTCTCAGATTAGAAATTCTCGACATAGTTTATTAAGACAGGGATAACTGTTTAATATATTTGAATTGGTTTATCATCATTATAAAAGAAATGAATAGTTTGCTTGTTTGCATCATATATGTATATGTATACCTATCGGTTGGAAAGGGAATATGACAAAGAAGAGGAGATGATATGGAACATTACAATAACTATAAACAATGAATCATATCATCATTAACCCTTCTTCTTGCTCCTCCTCTTCAACTAGATTTAGAACTAGACTCAGAAGTACAACTGGAGCTGTAATTGGAGTGAATTGAATTGTAGTTGTTATTCAAAAGATAAAAATTTTCTTCTCTTTAAATAGCGACCAAATAAGACGTGCACCACAATACCAACCATGGCTACAAAGAGTAATACACCTAATGAGGAAGTCAAGGGTTTCTCTTGTTTCATACTTGAGTCAGTTGGACACTACTTTTGGGGTTTTTGAGGTTACAATTCTCAATTAGGTCACTGTATACAGAGGTTTACTACTATATTATCACTACTTCTGTATATATATAGATATATATATTATTATAACATTTACCAAGCTACTTATCAACACAGTCACATATATTATGGAGGACCCTCGAACGGTAGTGGCAACTACAAAGAGTCCCACATCAACAACAACAACTAATACTGATAAAGAAGATCCAATTGACACAGAGAATGTTGAAAAGACAGTATCAACAACTGATGAATTACCAGATTCACCAATTTCCAACTCTACCAATAGACCAAATAAACCAAAGAAGTTGGATTTAAATAAGACCAAGGCTAATCAAAGTAATAACAATAATCATAAATTATCATCAAATCAATTGGAAAATATTGCTATTCAAATCGTATCTCCCGGTTTACCTCCATTGAGTTCTAAGATGTCTAAAATGGTTTTGAAAAGTAAATCAATTGCACAACAACAGAAGAAATTGATAGCTCAAAGAAATGGTGTTGATATTAATGAAATTGAAAAACAGGAAATTTTAATGACAAATAATCAACAACAACAACAGTCCGTTACTTCACAGTCATCAAAGGACAATAATTTGCCAAAGAATAATAACGATGATGATCACGATTTAGTGATACCTTCACCTAAGAAATTGAAAAGGGAAAAATTACCAACTCCTTTAAACATAGCGAATCATTCAAGAATTCCAAATCCATTGATAAGATCAGCTCCACTGATAAGGAGTAATAGAAGGAAACCAATACTACGATATCATAATCTAAGACATCAGGGAGTACCATATAATCCTTATCTTGCACAGCAGCAGCAACAATTACCACCTCAACAACAACAGATATATTATCCAAATACATATTATCCATATTATTATCCACCTCCTCCTCAATTGCAACAACAACAATAAATGCCAATACTACCACAACAACAACAGCAACAACTGATTCCATACAGTTATAGACCTATTCAAACCAGTATTCCTCCTCATCCAATTTCTACCAATAGAGTTCATTTCCTCAATAGAAATGGCGGTCATTCAACAACACCATCATCAGCAACAACATCTGCCACGTCATCTTCGACATCTTCCACGTTAACTGGACTGGCTCTGTCACTGGCTCTGATAACGACGACGACACCGTCATCATCGACTGGGAATAATCCAGTGATTGATGTGTATCCAACAGGGGTTATGAAAGAGGCGCCGATAATAGCACAACCTTTAAGTGCACAACATCTGAGATTTGTTGATCGTGAACGTCAAATCAAACAAGAAGCAAAAGATGATGAAGTGATGGTAGAGAGTGATGTTGAAAGTATTGCCATTGAAGATACACTGGAAATTGATGCAAATTCATCATTTATGGAAATATCAGGTGAAATTAGATTGAATGATGATTTATTTCATTATAATTTGGGCACGACAAGTGATTTACAAAAAGATCGAGAACGATTTCTCAAGATTTGTTCAACTGCATGGGATGAATTTACCAAAATGTTATAAAAAGATATATCATGGAAAATACATATATAGATAGAGAGGTGAAAATATAAAACTATCATTGTTCTTCATTTCTTCCATCAAGCCATTTAGACATATATGGACCATCTAACCAATACCCTAATTTGGCATAATAATTTCTTACACCAACACCACTAATAACACTAATCTTGGAAGAACCATGTTCTTCCCTTGCTATTCTATACAGTTCCTCCATTAACAAAGTTCCAAAACCTTGATGTTGGAATTTTCTTGGATCTCTTGAATGTAATGGTACAACACTACCATAAACGTGTAATTCTCTCACTATTGAAGTTTGTTGATTTAAAAATTCCTTTCTATAAGTATGTTTCTTTGACAGTTTCCTCAATCTTAATAATCCAATTAATATATCTTGCTTTGGATCTTCATAACTAAGGAAAGTTTCCCAACCATCATTGGCATAATAATCTCTTCTTATCAATTCCACTTGATCAGGTTGAATCTTATGATGTACTTCTTGAATACCAACTTCCCTAGTTCTAACATCTCTACACGTGGTACCAAAATCTTTCATCCTCAGTAATGCTAATTCTCTTAAATTACCATTTTCAACACCACTTGTCACTAATGGCATAGGAATATCTCTTTGTACCCTATAAATTCTTGTCCATGGTGGTACCATTGCCATAATTCTTGCAACAAGATCGATTAATGCATTGGCATTATATGATTTATAACGACCAGTTTTCCATAATTCATATAATCCAGTACCTCTAATGACTAAAGTTGGATACAATTTTAAACCATCTGTTCTAAAATCGGGATTTTCAAAATATTCTCTAAATTGTTCTAAATCTCTCTCCATTCCAACATTTGGTAAATCAGGCATCATATGACTAACAACTTTATAACCAGCATCCTTAGCAACGGCAAACGTCTTACAAACAGCCTTCACCGTATGTCCTCTATTTGTATCACGGGCAACATCTTCATATACAGATTGTACTCCAATTTCTAATCTGGTACAACCATATTTCAACATATCACTCAAATGAGTCTCGGTACAATAATCAGGTCTAGTTTCAATGGTAATACCAACACATTTAGTCAATGATTGTTGACTATATTTTATGGCTTCATCTAAATCTTTACCATTATAACCAGTTAATGCGTTATGTAACTGAGCAATGAAATCTTCTCTATATTCTATTGGTAATGACATAAAAGTACCACCCATGATGATGTATTCAACTTTATCAATACTATGACCTAATTGTCTTAATTGTTCAATTCTTCCCCTACTCTGTTCATATGGATCATATCTTGCCCTTATAGCTCTCATTGAAGTTGGTTCATAACCGGTATATGACTGAGTTGAATATTCAAAATCAGAGTCAGGACCACCGGGACAATATACACAAATGTTCCCGGTATATGCTATATGTGGACATCTATGAGGTTTACACATCACTGCAACAACAGCAATACCCGACGCTGTTCTCACTGGTTTAGCCTTCAATTTAGGTATCAAATATTTCTTATATTGATCCGGAATAGATGATATTATATCTGTCAATCTTGGTTGACTTTTCAATTTGTACTTCTTCGAGTACCTTGTTATTAATCCATTTAAATTTATATCCTTTGATGATGACTTTAATGATGACACTAATTCTAAAGATATATCACCACAACATTGCAAAAACCGTTCCTTTTCAGGAGCCATCTTGGGCTTGGATTTAGGTCCTTTACCACCAGCAACCATTATGAAACAGAACTAGCTATTATATATATGATATCACCCAATGTAATCAATAATTGATCCATTCCAAAGAGCAAAAAAATTTGAAATTTTTTGTGAAGAGAAAAAAAAGAAAAATTTCTGATGATGCGGAAAGTCGTGCAAACAATTTGAAAGAGAAGTTTCTTCAGAAGTTAGAGTTAGAGTTGTTCAGTTGGTTGATTGTGGTAAGATGGTTAGATTGAAGACAAGGTATATCCTATTCGAGATATTGTATCCACCTACAACAGTGGACGAAAACACTTCCAAGTACTTGACGTATCTTCACCAGGCTTCTCCGCAAGCTATAAATACCAAAGTTTTATTAAAACTGATACGATCATCTATAGAGGAACATTTTGGATCATATGGAGCTGGAACCACTGGATCCAATTTAGTCTTGAAATATTTCAGCAATCAGACCAGTACAGGGATAATACGATGTTCAAGGGAATACTATAGATTGGTCAGCGCTGCTATTACTTTGATCAATAAGATTGAGAACAAGTCTATCATCATAAGAGTGGTGAAGATCAGTGGTACGATAAAGAAATGTGAAACGTATGCGATGAAGAGAAATCAAGATTTGATATTGAGGATCAATAAAGGTGACATCGGGGGTAATCTACAAGAAATTTTGGATATCACGGATGACGATAATGAAGTTGATATATAGTTTTTATAAATAATTATACATTCATGTCAATTTGGATTTCTTAGCACTAGGGCCTTCTTCCTGTTCAAGATTATCTTGTAATCCAAATGACTTGTTTTGCTCAGCCACTAATTCGTCCCTTTCAAATTGTACCGGTTCCGTTCTGACACCTCGTTCATCATCATCGCCATTATTATTATTATCGAAAAACACAGCTTGTTGTTGATATGCGATCATGTCATTATCATAGACATTATTGTTATTATCTCCACCAACTTGATGTAATCTTGAATCGAATTCCGGTTCTGATGCCGCATTAGATTTATTTTGTGTGAGATTCTTTATCACCCTTTCAGAAACGTTATCATTGCGTAATCTTTGCTCAGTGGTTAATTTTGATAATTTGATTTCACGTTCCGCTTTTCTTCTTCTCTCCATTCTTGATTGCTCACGTTGTCTTGCATCTTGATAATCAGTTGAATAACTCTTGTTCCGATAACCATCATCATCGTTATAACTTCTTCTCCCCAATTTCAGTTTCTCTGCCAACTCTTTCAATTTCAATTCACGTTCTTGATTCTCACGTTCTTGTAATTTCAATCTCATTTCATTTTTAATCTTGATCTCCTCTCTTGCATCTTGTTCAGCTTTTTCCAATGCTTCACTTAAATTACCAAAATTATCATTTATCTCAACAGGCTTGTTGTCGTTATTCAAATAAGCCATTCTCTTATCTATTGCAATGGTGAAACCCTTGTCATTTTTCCAATTCGATATCGCAGGTGGTATATACCAATCTTTATGGTCTTGCAGTGTCAATTTGGCACTTGGTTCATGCAAAATAGGAGGAGGTGGTGATGGTGGACGTTGTGGCAGCTTCCTCACCAGAAATTTCGGTGGCAACATTGGATCCTGTTGTTTATCAACAATTTTAATGATTCTCTCCATAGGTTCTCCATTATTAAACAAACTACTTGATTTGTATCTTATATAAGTGGCACCTCCTCTGGATGTGACAGTCGCAGCAACTGATTTGGGCTGCGTCTTTGATATCTTTGTCGATACAATCTTATTCAACGCCTCTTGCGCTTTCATAGTCGCCTCATTAACCTCATCCTCTGAAGGTCTTGATAACTCAGTATTTGTAAATGTGGACCTGCTGGGTACAAGACTTCGATAAGAGCTCTGTACTATCCTGTCTTTGGAATGCCCCTGCCTCGCTATCACCAGCGAATGATCTTGACCTTTGAAGTCCTTGCTGTGTAATACTAATTTCTTACTCATCTCCTGTGTTGTAGTATATAACTGTAGATTCTTAACTTTGTAAAAATTTAAATTTTTCTTTTTTCAATTTGATCTTTTTACAGTGTAAAGAGAGAGAGAGAGACATTCATTGATTGCACACAACCTTGTATAAAGGGTTATGGATTAATTACCGATATGAGCACATTAATATATATATGAGCATATATATTGCACTCCTTTCAAATGCCAATAGTCTTGGACCCCTTTTATATAGTAATATCCCATGAGCACATTAATAATGTATCTGCCCGAGTTATTGTTGAAATGGAAAATGAGCAAATTATTTTCCAAATTATAAAAACGGCATTATTCCTCATTTGAAATGTGGAAAGTTTGAACATAGTTAAAAGACAGATAACAAGATGATGATGGAAGGTTCTGTTTCCGAATATTTGACCACGATGAGCATGAATGGCATGTTGATGACCATGACAATGACTACGACATTGGCCACATCTACAACTACCGGGGCCGGTTCCTCGGCTAGTGCAAGTGCAACTAGTAGTGCTATGGATATGGATATGGATATGTCAGATATGAACCAATATTTCACAACGAAATGGTTGGACTACCCTGTTATATTTGAGACTATGAAACTGTCCAATGGCGGTAAGGCATTTGGTATATTTTTATTTTTATTTGTATTGGGATTCTTATTCAGAGGTTTAGCATTTTGCTCTGCTTATTTGGAACAAAAAATATTTCATAATTACTCCAATGCCGTTATAGTGGAAGTGGAAGATAATTGTGAATGTGGTGATGATGAAGACAATGAATCGTCATCATCAAATCAAAAAATTGACAGCCATGAATCTAAGAAATCATCATCATCATCATCAAGAAAATCCTCAAAATTGAGACAATTCTTCTTACCTGGGAAAGCTGAGATGTTTAAAGATGTGATAAGATTATTATTAGCCTTTTTAACGGCAATGGTGGGTTATGCATTGATGGTTGCCGCTATGAGTTATGTCATTTTATATTTCTTTGCCGTTATCTTGGGTATAGCATTTGGTGAGGTATTTTTCAACAGGCTAGCTATAGTGTTGGATGTCAATAAGAATAGCTCCTTATGTGGCTCTTTACATTGATGAAGTTTATCTTTTCAATTTAAATAAATGGAAAAATCAGGGTGTGTATATTAAAAAAAAATTTGAATCTTTGTTTCGAATTTATAAACTTAAAGGCAGAATCTTATGATGTAGAAGCTATCTCTTTAATGGTTTTACTATTGAATCTAAAAAAAGATATTATAATTAATCAACTATAAGGGTAAATAACTCCTGAGGTGAGCAAAAACACACAGCATAACAACCAAAACAAAAATAGTATGAATAAATACATATATGTAGGTAATTATATCAAAGAAATAAATAAACCTAAGGACCCCAAAAAAATGAAATAGAACAAGATAGAGAGAAAATAATTCATCATCATTTTAAAATGAATAAACTTATTTATCATCTTCCTCTTCTTCAAGAGGAATTTCTTCCAAATCTTTATCTAAATCAGTTAACAAGGATACAACGTTTTTATAATAATTCAATTGAATCTTATTATAAACTTTCAACAAGTTGATAGGTTCAACAGGTGAAATCAATTTCTTCATTGACTCAACGGCAATTTCAGTAGCATTGACTAAATCATCTTCAGCAGAGTCTAATTTTGCTTGCAAACTGTCAGGAATGGCACTTTCCTCATAACTCTTTCCCTCTGATCTTAATACATCAAAGGTGATTCTGGCATTTTCAACATTCTTCCTGTAGTTGTTAGTGATTGTGAATTGGGTTGACAAGATATTTTTAATCTTGTTGTTAAAGTCAACAATAATTTGCTTATCTTGTGTTAATCTTTCATCACCAACTTTAAATTCCACTTCAGAAATCTTTAACAACAGTTTAGATAAAGAATCTTCTCCATCATCACCCAGTATTAGTGTCTTGGAAGCCGCCAAATTCTTACTAAATTGATGATGGAAAGTCTTTGGAATTTGCAGTTTATCACCAGTTGAAGTCAAGATTGCCTCCAGTTCTGCAGTTGTTGTAGCTTGAGATAAACTTTGCAATTTCTCAGTTAATGACTTGGTTACATCTTGAAAATTTTCTTTCAAATGAGGAGGATAATCATAACTTTCTAAATTGTATTGCTCAGTTATATCTAAAACCTTGTTGTAAAATTTTTTCAAGTTATCAACCTTCTTTTCCAATTCAATATATTCTCTTGGTAACTCAGATATATCATCAATTCCACCTAATCTCTCTTGAGCCAATCTTGTTGTTCTTTTCAAAAATGGCTGGAAATTGTCGTTTAAGGATGACAGCTCCTTAGAGACTTGTTCAAAACCAGTTTGAAGTTGTTGAGACAATTGTTGAGAAGTTTGTTGCAATTGCTGTTGCAAAGATGATAAATCCGGGAACTTGAAAGACATCTTGAGTTGATTGATTAAATTATTGATTAAACAATTGTTTTCAAGTTATTCAATTTATTTACTTTAATAAGGCAATTAATAGCACGCTGTCCATTTTAGTGTAACTTTTTTGTCTTTTAAATTTTTCCAGCATTTTTAACCCTTTAAGATCTGACTTCCCGATAAGGTAATTGTACACAGGACTAACTTCTGATTCTACATTCAGTGTTCAAAAATAAATTATAAAATTAACCTAAATAATCATACAAAGAATAGAATTTGCGAAAATGCCACCACAACATTATTCAACAATTTTTAAGCCTTTGATAAAACAATTGGAATAGTACTTTGAAGTGCAAGCTTAAATATCAAAAGTAAAATTAAAAAAAACCACGTAACGATTGACAACACTTAAACACATTAATGAGAGACTCCATGAGTTGCACCGGCAGCATGTTCCATCTGCTCAACAACAGCCTTATCTGATTGACTGAATGTGTTCATGAAATCACGGCCGTGAGTTTGCTTAAAATCATCAGCATCAACAACAACCTCATTAGATGTAAAAGTTCCCTTCTTATGTCTGTTCTCTTTTATAACTGCAGCGGCTATGGCAGCAGCCTCAGTTTTATCTTGAGCACCAACTACCTTGATATCGATAAAATCTTCGTCGCCTTTTTGAGAACCACCTACAGCAGCACCTGGTTGATGCAGAGTTTGCAGTGTACCTCCTTGAGTAGAACCTTGAGTACCATAACCAGTTTGATTCTTATGAGTGCTCGTAACACCACCTGCTGCACCTAACCCAGCGCCACCTGCTGCACCGATAGCAGCTTCTCTGTTCAAATTGTTAGCTTGAGCTGCTGAACCTGTGACATCTTTACCCGTTCTAGGATCAACTTTAGTTCCTGTACCATGACCAGTTTGATTGGCTGGCACTTTTGGATCATAGTAATCAGAGTCACGAGCACCAGAGGAAGCTCCATATGTTTGACCAGTAGAACCTGTACCGTTCTTTTCACCTTGAGCAACTTGATAACGTTCACGCTCTTCAGGAGAGAGAATACCACCACCTAATGTGCCACCTCCTCCACCAAGCTGTTGGGTGTTTGGATGTTGTGGGTCACCAAGATTTTCATCCCCGGTATTGTATGTGGTATCCTTACGGCCTTGGTATGCGTTAGCGTTGTAGTTTGGATCATTGTATGTTGTTCCATGTAATTGACCCTTATCCTTGTTTTTTCCTCCTCCTATTTTGAAAGCACTCTGGATTTTTTTCTTTAACGAAGAATCACTGGAAGCATCATCAGCAGTTGTTGAAGTTCCGGCTGAAGTTCTACTTGAATGTGAAGGAGAACCAGGGCCAGCGGCAGTAGCAGCAGCGGCTGCAGCGACAGCAGCATCTCCACCAGCACCAGGACCACCAGTAGCACCTCCAACAGCACCAGGACCTGCACCGCCAGTGTGTTTCTGACTACCAGAACCATTAGGATATTTAGAAGCTTGGTGTCTGCCAATATTGTTGGCACTGTCGGTAGCAGCCGTTTTGGAGTAATCATCACCATCGCCTGTAGTGAATGATTGATCTTTTGGAGCTCCAGCTGGACCGGTATGATGTGGATGATTACCCGCTCTAGGATTTGAGGCATATCTGTCCTCGTGATCTGTGTAGCTTGAATCATATGGAGCACCTGCTGGACCTTCCCTGTTATGATGGGCACCATGATGCGAATCAGCACCATAAGCGGCACCTGCTACGGCACCTGCACCAGCTGCTGCGTATTGAGCTTGATGTGCTTTAACATTGTTTCCACTATCAGTGGCTGCAGTCTTGGAAAGATCGACACCATCACCACTAATATATGATGGATCACTTGGAGCACCTGCTGGACCAGAGTGCTGAGTATGTTTTCCAGCTTGAGGATTAGTGGCATAACTCTGTTCATGATCGGTATAACTTGGATCGTAAGGAGCACCTGCTGGACCTGATCTATTGTGATTAGGATCTGGATGCGATCTACTATAGTCACCATGATGATCAGAGGACTGAGTAGTGCCTTGGTGACCAGTACCATACTTTGACAGAGCATAACCGGCACCCAGGCCAATGGCAGTTCCACCAGTACCTGCATACTTGGAATCAACTCCAGCACCTTCTAAACCTTTACCTGCAGTTTGACCAAATTGTTTATGATCAAACTGTTGACCAGATGATTGAGCACCAGTTCCAGAACCACTGGCTGATTGCTGTGGATAATAAGAACCTTGTTGGCCAGATGAAGCTTGGGTAGCACCTTGATTACCAGTTCCTGATTGTCCGTGCTTAGACAGAACGTAACCTGCACCCAGACCAATGGCAGTACCACCAGTACCTGCATATTTGGAATCAACTCCAGCACCTTCTAAACCCTTACCGGCAGTTTGACCAAACTTTTTGTGATCAAATTGTTGACCAGATGTTTGGGCACCAGCACCAAAGCCACCAGCTGATTGTTGTGGATTGGATGATGTTTGGGCACCCGATTGTTCTGGGTAAGAAGAACCTTGTTGACCAGTTGATGATTGAGTAGTGCCTTGATTAGCGGTGCCTGATTGTCCGTGCTTGGACAGAACATAACCTGCACCCAGACCAATGGCAGTTCCACCAGTACCTGCATACTTGGAATCAACTCCAGCACCTTCTAAACCTTTACCGGCAGTTTGACCAAACTTTTTGTGATCAAATTGTTGACCTGATGATTGAGTTTGAGCACCAGTATTAGAACCACTGGCTGACTGTTGTGGGTACGAGGAACCTTGTTGACCAGTTGATGATTGAGTAGTACCTTGATTACCAGTGCCTGATTGTCCGTGCTTAGACAGAACATAACCTGCACCCAGACCAATGGCAGTTCCACCAGTACCTGCATATTTGGAATCAACTCCGGCACCTTCTAAACCTTTACCTGCAGTCTGACCAAATTTTTCATGATCAAATTGTTGACCAGATGTTTGGGCACCAGCACCAGAACCGCCAGCTGATTGTTGTGGATAAGATTGTGATTGTGCCTTAGGATCTAATGATTGACCACGTTCATAATCTTGAGCTTCTTGCGTAGCAGCTTCTCTTGAACTACCGCCCATAACAGCATTATGAGCAACAGCTCCACCGGCAACAGCTGCACCTACTCCAGCAGCTTGTTTCTTGTTCATACCTGGAATCTTCTCGACCAATTTTTGAACTTTGGCACCAGCCTTATCAACGTCAACCTGCTTACCGCCTTGTTGAGCATTTGTTGAGGAAGCTCCACCAGTTGAAGAATACTGGTTTGGCTGGCCTGATTGTTGTGAGAAATTTTGCAGGCCAACAGCAGGAGCAGCACCACCGGCAGCAGGGGCAGCACCACTAGTACCACCAGAAGATGTATTACCACTATTTGACTTAGTATTACCAGTACTTCTAGCATAACCATATGGTTGTCTGTGTTGTGAGCTAGTGGCACCAGAACCAGTAACTAATTCTTCAGTTGGATGCTTACCAGAAGAATTCTCGTGATCAGGGTATACACTATTCTCACTTTCATGGTATGATCTGCGCTTGTTGCTAGCTTCAGCTGAGTGATGTGCACCAGCAGCAGTACCAGCAGCAGTACCTCCTGTAACACCTGTGGCAACGCCTGTGCCATGAGTTTTGCCCTTTGGTTGATCACGTAATGTTTCTGGAAACTTGTGAGGTTGTTGACCACTGTATGGAGCTGTTGAACCATGACCACTCTTGATACTTTGATAATTACCAGATGTATCGTTGCCAACACCTCTTTCAGTCTTACCTAAAGTTGATTGATCCTTTGAATGGTGGGAACCGGCAGCGGCACCTGCACCTAAACCAGCAGCAGATCCAGCCAGAACACCAGCACCGGTATGACCATGACCTGATGATAATGATTGATCGTTGTAACCTTGTTCAGTTTTGCCGAAACCTCCTGTGTTTGTTGAAGATTGATGAACATTAGAATTAATCTTAGTGTCCAAATCATCAGCTTGGATTTTCAATCTTGCAACTCTGTCTTCCAACAGGTTGATTTCCAATTCCTTTTTGTTGCTGATGCTGGCCTTAGGAACTGGACCATTCTTGAAAGTTCTAGCAGTTTGAGCTTTGGAGAACTGATCACGGTTTTGACTTGAAAGATCATCAATGTCTCTTGACTCATTGTTGATAGAGGCATTAATATTTCTCAACTCGAAATCAATTGCTTGAGCGCGTCCGACAACATTTTGTCTTTCAAGTTCCAATTCTTGCAATCTCTTTGATGCAGCAGATTGCTTGGCCCTAACATTACTCAATTCCTTTTCACTGGAACCATAAGCAGCAGTGTCCACTGAGTCAATTGCTTTCTTCTTTTCAGCAAGAGCAGCACCACCAGAGTAATTTGCATCACTAAATTCATGCTCCTTTGCATTCAATGTGTTTTGAGAACCAAGTCTGAGTTGTTCAACCTCGTTTTCAATCGTCTTGATTTTCTTCTCTATTGCAGCAATATCATAATCCAACTCGTGGATCTCCCTCTCTTGTTGCTCTGTTGATGCATTGGCAAACCCAGTAGATTGACTTTGAGTTTGAGTGGAACCAGTGGTGTGGTGATGACCACTTGCAATACCTGCACCGCCAGCACCAACAGCAGCACCAGTAGCGGCACCAGTAGCAGTACCTCTAGTACCTTGATGGGAATGTTGATCCAAACCACCTGTGGTACCAGAACCATAACCAGATGAAGGTTGTTGTTGTTCATAACCTCCAGCTCCAGCGCCATAACCAGATGAAGGTTGACCATGTTGAGCACCAGGGGCATCTTTAACAGAAGCAACACTTGCATTTGAACCATATTCATTCAGATTACCAGTACCAGTGCCACTGGATTGATTTTGATAAGCATCATTGGTGGAGGCGTCTGAAGAAGTACCATGACCAGTAACTTTGGAAATAATACCGCCAAGGATACCACCAGATGCAGCACCAGCAGCTGCTGGTTCAGCTCTTGAATGATCGTGTTGTGATGAATAAGTGTTAGCATTAGAATCACCATATCCGTATGAAGAAGTGTTCTGCAGATTTGTTTGTGGAGCACTCGATTCACCATACCTGTAAGATGAACTGTCTTGCGAATTTGGTTCTGGAGCAATTTCCGATTCTCCAGCGGTTGTGTTGGTATAATCTGACTTGGTAGTTTCTGGGAATCCACCAGGAACAGCTCCTGAACTTTGTTGATGATGATGACCAGCAGTGAAACCTTCATCTTGACCACGATTTGGATTGGCATATTCTGAACTGTCAGTGGTCCTTGCTGCTTCACTAGAGAATCCACCGGCATTTTGCGACTTGGAGTTACTATTGTCACTGCTGTTACTACCTCTTCCAGTGACGGCACCGATAATTCCTCCGATAACCCCACCGCCAGCAGCACCGCTAGCAGCATTACCAGAACCCCCATCACCAGAGTAAGTGGCATTTGGATTGTTTCCCGAAGTGGTGGAACCATCTTGATAGGATGATTGAGTAGCATAAGGTTTTCTTGCATCCTGGTGATCAGTGTCTTCATAATCTGATGAGGATGCAGAAGAAGAAGAGTTGTTTCTATTCAAACCGGAACGTTTACCCTGGGTTCCAGTACCAGTGGTAGTACCACCTGCAGCACCACCTGTGGTTGTAGCAGAAGGATCTTTGGTAGAGGAATCATAGTTGGATGAAGTGCCAGTAGAACTTGAATTGGAACGACCAGTAACAGCACCAATGATACCACCGATAATTCCACCGCCAGCAGTGGATTTTGCAGTGTTGTTTGAGCCATCGTTATAATCTTCACCAACACCCTCTCTGTAATGAGATTGCGAAGTTGAAGGAATTGCATCCCTAGTGGCCTCAATTCTAACCCCCTGTGGTGTTGGGTTTGCTGAAGTATCATCATTCTTGGCATTGTTGGCACCTACAGCTTGTGCAGCAGCAGGGGTACCTCTGTTCACTGATTCATGTTGACCAGCAAGTGGATCAGTGGAAACGCCAGAGACACCAGCTCCAGTAGTAGTAGATGAATGCTTTTCATGAGTTGAAGACGATGATGGATTCTTTTGATTATCAGAAACCGACGAATTCTTGTGATGGTCGGAACCTGATGATGAAGAAGACGTAGTATTCTTGTCATGATGACCTTTCTTAATCAATTTGGCATTCTCAACATCTTCTGGGGTGATGACTGCATCAACCATTGACTTGTATTTCACATTTGCATTATCATTTGGTTCAATGACGTTACCCTCAGTAGCATTCAGGTTTTGATCAACATCAGTCACTTTTTTGTAATGACCAGTAGTTTGAGCATTACCCCCAGTGACTTTGGAAAAAGCATTGGTGACACCTTTGGATGCTTTGGAACCATAAGATTCTTGTGGAACTGCAGCAGAATCACTTGGGTTATTAGTGACACCACTTTGCAAATTCTGTTCAGAATTGGTTTCATCTTGATTTGAGCCAAAGAATTTCTTGGCAGTGTTCAAGATTCCAGTGTCGTTTGAATCGGCATTGTTGTGATTTCCAGTGGTCTCTTTAGTGTAATTGCCAGAGGAATTACTCTTGTTGTAATTACCAGAGGCATCAGCAACAACTTGATTCGGATTGATGTCCTGGTGTGGGACAGAAGATTCTTGCTGGTTGAAACTTCTAGACATCTTTTAAAAATTTGAATTTCTTGCTTCTTAATATTATAAATTTTAACAAATCTTGTTCTTATGTTATTGAAATTGGAAATATGTTCAAATAGATTTTTTAATTGAAGTGGTGGGATCAAAAAATTAATTTGAATATGAATTGACTTTTAATAACTAAATTGATTTGTAGAAATGTATATGGTAATTGATAATAAATAGCTGTGAAGTGATACCATGGTATATATATAGATATATCAAAGTGAAATTAAGCAATTATACCAATTGAAGACACATTGCTCTTAGAAAAAAGGATCCATAAATGACGATGAGCCTCACTCTCCTCAGTTCCACTTTGTGAAATGTTATGGATAGCAATTAAGTGTGGAATCTCATTATGCAGTTATAGCAAATAAGGCATGTGGCTTACTAGTAGTAGTGTTAGGTGTATATTAATCCGATATGTGTAGGCATCAATCCCCGTACGTCAACCAGTAGTGGTTAATTGCTTCTCCAGTCTTTTCTTTTTCATCGTGAAATTTTAACGAATGTCACAGAAACAAATAGCAACTGAGATGCCACCAGGGGAAACAGAATACGTAATCCTTATTGTTATTATACCCGAGTAGTTGACTGTGTGTGTGTTTACTAAATTTCATCTGCATTTGAACTGATTTATAATAAGATACAATTAGGCAGTGTCTGAACTGACATGTATGGAAACATGCTCTCTTTGTATACAAAACCCTGTTCTAATAGCGGAGGAAAAACTTGACAATAAAGAAAAAAAAACCTCATTTTACACAAATTTCAATACAGATCGAGGCAGAGACAAATACTAGATGACATCAAATGCTGAATAGTGAACAGTCCTGGATGATGATTGGAAGAAGCCTCTGACGACGACAAATAGCAAAAGGTTAGATTCTACAATAGCTGATTCTTTACAATCATCATCAACAGCAAATAGCAAATAACAACAGCAAATAGCAAGACCCGTTAACTTTGAAATTAAATAACAATAGACAGGTTCAAATTCAATTCCATCATCATATTCACGTAATGATAATAAACCAAGATCTCAAATTTTGACGAAGGAAAATAATCACAATCTTGATGGTGTTGATGTCAATTTCAAAGTTGATAAATTTTCAGGTTTGACTTCCCCTGATATGGAGTTAAGCATACCAATGGTAGGTCAGGGATTCGACTAATCCAGGTTTTGAGGTGAGGAAGTCGACTAAACTCAAAGCGAGAGACTCTTCAGTCGGGTAGCTTTCAATTAAATTTACTTTATTCTTCTTCCTTGGAATCAACTGTTAAAGTGAGTCACCTCCCGTCAATTTGTTCGCTCAGCTCTTGAATTTAATCATGCGAAGAGAACGTAACTCTTGAAATGAGCCTACAGAGATTTTTCAACATCATTGAGTACTATTCAAAAGTGGAAAAAATAAATAGTGAAAGTATAAGTTGGTTAAAGATATACCTGAGATACTTCAGTCACTGAGCTGCGTTCATTGTGATTGTTGATTCAACCAAGCATCACTACTTCCAAAACACCTGTAAAGCTCTTCGATTTCCTTTTCATGATCCGATACTGATGATGAGAAACGACAATTTGCAAAATCAATCAATTTAAAACCACCACCTTCTTCAAAGATCATATTACTGAAATCAACATCCCCGTGTATGACTCCTGCTTCATGCATCCGATCAAAGACTGGCTTTATGACTTTATCTATAGTTTCCTTCACAATATCTGATTTGGTAATGGCTGATTTAATAAGTTTTTCCATAACGACAAATGGACCACTAGCTTTAGGATTATATCTACCATCTCTTGGGGTGTTATCATATAGCTGCCCGTATGATATGATTCGAGGCATGATATTGTGATCTTTTAGTCTTTCATACGCATCAAGTTCTTGTACTGCCATATCAACAAATTTTTGGAAGGGAAACCACGGGTTTCCCTTCCACGATGGATCGTACACTTTCAAGATTAATTTTGGCGGAATAGGGGCGAAAAGAATTGGCACTCCATTTAAGAATTGTGGACTGACAGTAAAAATCTGTGAGTTATAATGCTCACCATTTTGAATGTATTTTGAGACATTATTCCTCAATATAATTTTGTGCTGTTTTGCCAAAATGTGATTTTTGAATGTAAAAGGTTTTCCCTCTGGTTCAGAGATAGTGGTGTCTCTGTGTTGCAGGCTATATTCACAACTTGAAGATGTACCTTCTGACGAGGATGATAGCCGTCCCCTTGTGAATCTTTGGCTGGTTATTGGTGGGATTGTTGTATTTGCTGATGTTGCTCCCGATGTCGACTCGCTGGATATTGTTGCGTCCAGAACCATTGGCCCACTACCTGGTCTTGGTTGATTTTCTATATCATTCCTTTGCTGGGCAAAAAAATTTCGGATGCTTTCTTTAAACAGTTCATCTTCGACATTCCTTTCCTTATTCAACCAAAAAAAAGCCAGGTGCATAATTCTTGACAAATTTGTCAGAGTTGTTTTAATTTTAAAATTTCTCAGTGCTATATAACTCACAGATCCCGAGTTGTCAACTTTCTTCGGTACCACCTCAAATGGATTTTTCAATTCCACGAATATGATATTATTATAATCTGTTAATACAAATCTTCTCAGAAAAGAATAAACAGATTCCGTACAAAGATTTTGGAAACAGGCATCAAACATTGCAAATGGGGGAATACTCCTTTCATACCATTCTAAAATCCCAGCAGATCAACTTTATAGTCATCTTCTGTAACTGGTGCGCCATTCCACTCCATTGGCTCTCCCATCAAGAGATCATAGACAGCTGGGATTCTCGCATCAGGCCTTTTTACTTCACCCAATCCAACAACGTTGATGACACCAGAGGTAGTCTGAGACGATTCAATTTTTGTTTTGTATCCCAAAAGATAATCAGGAATACCATTGATTCCTAAATATTTCAAACTTTCCTGTTCTGTATAAACTGAATGAATTTCGGGTCCCCCTTCTTGTCCTCCTGATGTTATGATTGCACCTTCACTGGAGACGTTCAGCTGTAACTCACCATGAATGTCACTATCAATCTGGTTCCTTGAAAGATTGCACTTATTGAGTTCCAACGCTGGACGCCTCACAAAAGTTAGAAATGCATTCTCCACAATGGATTCATTCGTTGCCACAAGGATATTGCTCTGACATATTCTCGGTGAGTATCTAGAGGAATAAAACCGTGGCCCAAAAATTGATTCTTGTTCGTCCGCGTCCAATTCGTTCCATTTTCTTATCATTGGATTGACGAATCTATCTAAAAATCCCTCTTCTGTAAATTGATCTTCTTTTTTGAATGAGATATGAAACATTTCTTGTTCAGTGAATGGGTTGTCAAACTTGAACTTATCCAGTTTTATATAGTATTCACTTATGGAATCCAATTCTACAGATTTTGTGCCTGCTCTAGGAGGAGTTTCAAACCTATAATCAAGGGTAGGAGGACATTGAGGATGATTTTTTGCTTGATAGAAAAAGATTGTTCATTGAAATATCGATTACCTCTTTCAGTGAATTCATTGGTTACCGGATCAGCCTGAGCCCATCGCAATTGTCTAATATTCATATCACAATTTACTGATTCGATTAGTTCTCCGTAAGGTTAACAAGAATTTATTAAAAAGAAAATTTATTCTGCTTCTGTTGGAATCTCTCCTGATGTTTAATGATATATTTTAATAGTAGTCTTATCATTATCATTAATTGATATATATATTCACATTCGCTACTTAGGTTATCGATATAAAATTTCAGATTTTCCGAATTATTGATTTTAGAAAGGTCATGATATTCAGCATGTTTTTAATACCCGTAACTTGATGATGATAGTACAACAAATGAGAACAAAACAAATTTACCACATCCATTAGAATCTACAACAGCAGCAACACCAGCAATGAGCATAGTACCAGCACAATTATAAAGACCATGGCCTCAAGTTCAATTACGCCTCGAATATCCAAATAATCGACAAATCAGATCCATTTCAACTTTCTTATCTTGTTCACTGTTTGAGAATATTGAGTGACTAAAATCGATAACTTTAAATTGACCAGCATCAGTTACGATGAAATTATCCCGTTTGATATCATTATGTATGATATTTGCACCATGAATCTGTTCGAACAGAGGAACAACCTGTTCTTCAAATATTTCTTTTGTTATTAAGAGATCTTCATTGTGTGTCAACAGCTCTATCAATAGATATCCTCCATATAATCTGAGGTATAATTCTCCAATTTTAGGATATAAGTCACTTAATCTCCCATATGAAAACAATCGAGGTAAAAAATCACCACTGCATTTTGAAAGAGCACAGTAGCATTTTACTTCATTCACAGTGAAGTCAATACAGTCTTGGAAAGTATACTCCACCTCATAAAATTCATCTTGAAATTCATCTGGCTCAATAAGAGTTCCCAAGTATGGATCATATACTTTAAGTATAGCTTCCGATGGTAAAGACTGTTTTTCCATGATGAAGTATTTTTTACCAACTTGTTCTCGAAATTTAAGTGAATCAACTTTAACAACTTGAGAAACCCTATCACCAATTGATACAAGTTCTTGAATTACGTGACCTAGTTGGACGTAAGAAGCTTCACTGAAAAAATACCTGTCAAATGATTGGTTATATTGAAATTCCAATAAGCGCTGTGAATCTAAAACTCCTGGTACTAACCCTGGCTTTCTCATAATTTTCCCATGGTCATCAGCTTTCAACTTCAAGGCTTCATTTGGTGGGGTTTTAGGTTCATTTGTGTCACCTGAAGTAGAAGATGATGGCAAGCTAGTGTCTTTATCTTCATTCTGTTGCCCTTTAACAGAGTCTTCTTGTTTTCCCAATTTCTTTGCATCTTTTGAAGTTGATGGCTTGCCCGGTTTAGCATCTGGCTTATTCCGAATAATATCATCCCTTGTTTTGGATAACACTTCATTCATCAGCTCCCTGAATGTCTTAATTTCATTTTCCAATGTTGAATTCATTGCAAAGAAAGATGTAAAAAACAACCGGATATTACTCTCCTTCATGCTAAAATAAGCGTAATCAGATTTGATATGAATTCCCTTCTCAGAATGTGGTGTTCCATAACCTGCAGGGGCTTCTTCTTCTTCAAGATAGAGTCTAACAAATAAGAACCCATGGTAGTCTGTTAGGACATACCGCGGGTTGCCCAAATGGGCTGATATTGTGCAGTACTTATGAAGCGTATTTTCCACCTCTTTTATTTTGGATTGTTGCTTGATCAATTCCTTTATTTCTGGCTCTTGTTTGCCAATTTTCCGTAATGACAGCTCATCGAACTGCCATTTGTTGCAGCAGTTTAGTTCTTTAACACAAGATTCCAAATCGAATGACACATATTTAACCTCACCAATTCCAGTAAAGTAAACTGGTAGTTCATTGGGAGGTTTTACAAAATCTGCAACATAACCAACTTCAAGATCCGGGTGTTTATTGATACCCAACAATGATGTGCCAGCTGACTTAATGGATGTCATTCTGGACTCTAAGTTAACACTTTTTGTCCCAGTATGTACCATTTTAATGTATGGCCTTTCGCCTATAACATCTAAAATATATGAAGCAATGTCCTGTTTCTTTCTGTCAAGACTATCTTCAACGAGCGGTTTACATACCTTGTATAATGTTTCTCTTAGAACGTCTTCCACAGCCAGCTCGTTTGAAATCTTAGGAATGAACATCTGAGAATCAGATGTGAGAACCGGTGACACTTTTACATTTAAATCTGCTGTTTCCAAGTATTCTTTCACAAAACTATTTTTGAAAGCCTCTCTATTTAAGACATTTGAATCAGACAAGTGGATGTTGTATTTTAGTAGACTGAAAAAGGAACACATCTCCGATTCAAAACAATGATCTTCAATAATAAATTTTTTGTTTCGTGGATTTTTCTTTGAGGTTGAAAGGTTTGCCGTAGCTTTGATACCTGAGATTCTTCTTTCATCAAAGCGAGGAAGCGGCCATTGAAGCAATAGTTTTCTCCGCTCCACCAAGTCCAAAAAATTAAACTGGGCCGTTGCTTCTTCCGACAATGAAAAATTCTCATCCAATTTAATTATTGAAGTAACTTCCAATTGTGGGAATTCTGTCAAAACTGGTGTTTCAAACTCAGTTCCTCCCAAGTTCAGGATTCCAGGGGAATCATCATCAGGAACGACTTTCGAACCTGCTTCCAAACCTGTTTCAGCGGGTCCCGACATTGATAAGTCCATTTCCTTTGAATTACCTGAAATTTGTTCATTTTCATTTGACTTCTCGCTACTCAAAGTTAAATTATTCATGTCATCAATAATCTTAGTTACCATTTGTTCTTCGAATATGCACTTATTGGATTTCATATCCTGATTAACATCGTCAGTTTCAACATCTATAGCTTTTGTCTTTTTGAATTTTTTGCTTTGTACTTCTTCAATGTTTTCACCAGTATCAACCAAGGGCGGTTCTCGTTTTCTTTGTGATTCTTCAACCTTCATTTTACCAGTGCCAACCAAAATAGTATCCTTCCCTATTCTTAATGATAATGGTATGTGATTAACAGACTGTAATTGTTTTTACTTTGATCCCCTTGTTTTTTTACAGAAAATAAATTATGTTTTATATTTCAAGATATTTAATTAATACACGAAACTACAGAAGAAATTCATTGAAGCATCTCAGATACCTTTGTAAATAGAATGACTTAGCTGCTCCCATTAGAGCAGGAGATGGTGGTGAAATTTGAGAAATCGGATTCCATTGGATTTGGGATCATCATGAATTGAGTACGATAAGCGTCTTTTCGTTCTTTGGTATAGCTGCATTGAATAATTTGTACTTTTCTGTCAAACACTTTCCACTTTGATGATTATCAATTCATTGAGATCAGGGTCGTTAGTGATATAATAAGTGAATATTCATAGTGGTAGTTATTTTGTATAATGATCACAAATTTTATGATTAAAAATCCCGCTGGACGACTTCAACAGTTCTTCTTAGACCTAGCGATGTGCAATCCTTATATGGTTGTTTGCTAATATGTTTCGAAAGATGAACTCAATAACAGGTGATTGCGTGAGTACAAACAATGGGGGTCAGTAGCGGGAATTAAATAATCATCACTGCATGATAATCAATAGATACGAATGGGTAAATGTTAAGATAATCATTTGTGGAGTGATCAACTGATAGTCACAAGAGTTATAATCATCCGCAGTGGTTATTGATTAAAGTGTTTGGTTGTGCAGTTATTGAGTTCTGTTTGGAATTGATGGTTTCCAATGAAGCTAGATATCAACATTTCAGTGTTTGAGACGTAACCAGTACATTTTGTTGTGAATAGTCCCTGAGTTTTAAATAGTGAAAAGGAAAAAACTTATAATAATAATAATATACAGCAGAAACAGAAAAAAAATGAATCACCAATTTACAAATAGAGAGAAGAGAGAAGATAGTGACGAAGAGAACTAAATGACATCATCTAATGATAAATGGTCAGCACTTCTTGATGATGATTGGGATAAACCTTTGACGACAACGAATAATAACAAGACAAATCCAACAATTTCAGATCCATTACAATCCACAACAACACCTGCTGCTGTTAAATATGAAATCAAACAATCATATACAGGTTCAAATTCAATGACATCGTATTTCCATAACGATAATAAACCAAAAGTGCAAATATTAACAAAGAGAAACAATGATGAAAATGCTGGTGATGATGGTAATAATAAAAACTTACATGATAAAGAACAAGATACAAAATTAAGTCAAGCTGAAAAATTGGCTTTATATAATGAAACAAAGAGACGAATTTTCAATGAAGGTAAGAAGTAATGATACTATAGAGAGAGAGCTTTATCTAGATAGAGATATAAACAATAGTGTGTATATATGTTTATATGTATATATAAATGTATATTCCATTTTATGAATTATACTACTAAATGATGTCCACTTGCCATTTTAAAGATCGCTAGATATAACAATCATAAAAATTCCCCAATGTTGACAAATTTACCGATCAACACTTATTTATTTATACAGCAAAAGAGATAGAGATGGGCTTACACTGACACTCACTCACTCACTCACACAATAAAACAGAAAAAAAGAAATAGAATTTCAATTGTCAAAGGTGTGGTTGGTTGGTCGGTCAAGTTTGTTTGTTGATAGATGGTTGCCTATCTCTGTATCTACTTATCTATCTATCTATCTATATACAGGTATATACATACATATATATGTACATGATATAGATATAGATATAACCAATTGATATTGGTAAGCCATTGGTAATTGAATGATTGTCTCCGTGTATATATGTGCAACACGGTAATATCCACCCGGTAGCAGCCAACCAGTTAACTGCACAGGTAAAACGAGACAAAACAAAAATAAAAGCCGAACACGAACGGCCCCGTTCTTTCTCTAAGTGGGCAGAGGAGGGCATACACCTACTCACTTACACAGCGGGGGCAATGTCGTGTACGAGACGACCAATGGGGCATGGGCAAGATGAGCATCGGGTAACGACAAGTTTCTTATCTCTCCTCGTCGTTCTCTTTTCGTCATCTAGATACATATACGTATACATATATATACGGATATAATCTATCATCTAATATCATACTCATATCATACTCATATATGACATAGACATACACCTATATCTGAAGATACAACATATCTTGTACAGGTCTATCCCATATATACGTATATAAACAACCTCGTGATTATTATTATTATTATTATTATTATTATTATTAATTTCTGTCTCCAATTCTCCTTCTCGTAGTTTGTCAAAATTTGTCCATCCTTGTCTTTTTCCTCTTGTCAAGATTATTATTATTATTACTATTATTATGAAAAATAATAATAGCGCACAGCATATCATCCATCACCATCATTTGTTTCAGAGTTGATATATATACATTACCACCACTACATCATCTTGGTATCTCGCACTATAGGTATAGTATAGAGGACAATCTACCTCAGTCCATCTATGTAGTAGTACTAAGTAACCATATATATAGGTCCCATAGTAGTAGTAATAATAATGATAATGAGAACAGAAATCGGGGGCGGGCGGGCAGAAATTGTCGTCGAACTTTTGTGTCTGTCTCTTTGTGTGTTTGTCAATCAATTTAACCCACACTTTGCTTTTTTGGGACTTTTATCATTTTATCGATGAATTCATAAATCTTTATCAACTTGTCATCATCTCCCAATTTGCACAAACTTCAAATATTTCAATATTCATTGATCTCATCATCATCTGTGTCTGTGTTTCTCCATAAATTAATTAATTAATTTATTTGAATTATTCCTCGATCATCATCATATACCTATATCCGATATAGTTACATATCCATTCATATACCATACACCACATCACACATCACACATACATACTTCTGTGGTGCTTTTCACGTTTTTTTTTTCTTGGCCAATTCCCCTATCATATTGTATAATTTGGTATCGGTTGATTAGATTATAATAATACATATATCAAATAATGACAGAAGCAGATATCAAATCAAAGACATTTGCAAGAACACCATCATCATGGGATCCACAAGATGATTTATTATTACGTCGATTAAAAGAACAACAAAAATTGGGTTGGAAGGAAATTTCATCACATTTTAACAATAGAACTCCAAATGCATGTCAATTCCGTTGGAGAAGATTAAGATCAGGTTCATTGAAAAGTTCATCAACTGCTTCATTACCACAACAAGGTGTAGAGGAACAAAAATTACAAATTCAACCAAAGACAATAAGACGTCATTCATTATTGTCAACATCATCTAATAATACTCCAATGATATCATCAACTTCAAGAAGTGGTTCATTTACCGATTTACAATCGACAAATTCAATATCAAGTGGTGAAATTTCATCAAATTTGAAACAAAGATCAAGATCATATTCTTCCTCTTTAGTTTTCCATCATGATGATCCTTTATACCAACAACAACAACATCATCATCATTATACAAGTCTCCCACAACAACATTTATCAAATAATTTGAACAATCATCTTTTGAATCCACATCATTTGATCCAAAAACAACAACATCAACAAAATCAACACCCTCAACAACAACACCCACAACATTTATCATGGGAAGAAGATGAAGATGATTTATTATTAAATCGTCGCGAACGTGAATTAAGTTTCACTGAATTATCCATCTTGTTACCATCAAAATCCGAAATGGATATCTGGTTAAGAATTGAATACCTTGAAACTAATAGGAAAAACTCCTTACCACAATTATCAAGATCATTATCGATATCATCATCGATATCAAATCAATCGTTGGTCTATCAAAGTCGAGAGAATTCCATATCGATTCCTTCATCCACGTCCACTTCCAATAATCATACTAATAACAATAACAATGATCTGATTCCAAAACAAGCTACTCATCAACTGGGACAATTCCTGTTACCTTCAACAAAGGAGGAAAAGGAATTTACAAAGAAGAGATCGATCAAATTGCCATCTTTAGGTAGTATCTTGAATAATTTCTAAAATAAGTATATGGTGTCGTTGTGGTTTTGTTTGTTTGTTTCTTGATTTTGGTTGCTTGATTCAACTTGTTGTTTGTTTGTTATTATTCTTTTGATTTATTATTATTACTATTATTCTTACTATTTGTTTTTCATAAAAAAGAACCCTTTATTCATTTCTATTATTCCCCACCAAGTTGTCATCATCATTAATTGATCTTGTCTTGTTGTCTTGTTGTCTTGTTGTCGTGTGTTGTGAAACTATGCTATGCCATTATTGAACCCATTTCACTTTCAACTCCATTCCAATTCTAAAAAGTTTTTCATCTTTATCATCATCACTTTTCATCACTCATCACTCATCACTCATCACTCATCACTCATCACCACTCACCACAACCCACAAACCAAACGGGAAACCCTCCCCCCACTCACCATTCCCTATCACAAATTGAAAATTATGATGACGAAAGTTGATGATGATTTTTTGTTCGTTATTATGTGTTTTTTTATTATTATATCTAAATCTATATCTATATCTATATTAATATACTATATATCTGTTATTGTTACTTCCATAACGCTCTTGGTTCTATGACATATTATCAGAATTATGATCATATTTCAAGAATATGATTATCGTTGTAATATCATCATATGATTTGTGTCTTGTAAAATTGATTTATGGTGGTGATTCATTGTATACCTCGCGCTTATCATCATCATTTGACGCCATCAATGGCATCATATAGTATTTTTGTCAAATTTCCAAATTTACCTCATCTTATTTTGATCTTGATCGCGATCTTTAATCTAACGATTGAAGATTGGAAACTGGAAATTCGAGTTTTTACGAATTGAAGAATGACTTTGAACTTAGCGTGATCAGAGACATATTACCATTCCCACGTTTACGATATCACAACATATTTCATAACAATAATAATAATAATAATAATAATAATAATAATAATACACGGTAATTTATATCAAATCCCCAATACTTCGACGATTTCTAATTCTCCTTCCTTGATTCCTTGTTATCTTAACAACAGGAGTTTCACTATCTTCAGATTCTGATTCTGATTCCAATTGTTCAACATCTATAACATCTTCAACTTCATCATCATCTTTATCATATTCATCTTCACTTGCTGTGAAAACAACTGTTTCTGAATCGGTCAAACTACCAACTTCGATTGCATCTTCATCATACTCTTCATCCTCTTCTTCTTCTTCTTCTTCTTGCTCTTCACCCACCAAGTCGTCATCGTCATCATCTTCTTCTTCCTCTTCAATATCCGGTTCTGGTTCTGGTTCTGGTTCTGGTTCTTGTTTCAGTATTAAGCCAATTCGATCCCTTTTCCTCTTTATCATATCCATCCCTGGATAACATATGAAATAATTATCCAATTCTTCATCAACATCCGCCTCCTCTTCCTCCACTTCATCATGATCAATTTTTCTATCCTTCAATTCTTCCATAGTTTGCTCTTCTAAATCTCTTGAATCTTCTAAATCATCTTTTAAAAAACTGGTAATCAATGATATACCACTCATCAATTGATTATCATTTTCATCAGTGGTCATCACCATTGTTGTTGTTGTATTAATACCTCCACTAGGTCCAAATATAACAGGTTTAAACAATAACTTGTCAGGTTGTAAAACGGTATAATTTTTCAATTCCCAATCATAAATCACTTTTGATATCTTTGATAAATCAATTTTCAACGCATATTCACCAGTTTTGGGATTACGAATTAAAAATTCCAAGATTTCCAACAGTGTTATTACATCATTTTGAATCATTCCTGTTAAATTTGAAATATTATTGATTGAAATTTCCAATTTTTTATTATTTTCAAAAACTTGACTTAATTCTCGTAATTTGTAACATATGGTAACAACCCAATAATTTCGATAACTTAATAATCCTAGATCACTCAAAGGCTTTTCAGGAGTTCCTAATTTGAATTCTCTTCTTGTTAATAAATAACTGAAATCAATCAACAAATTCCCATAACCTTTTCTTTGATATATTGGTAATGTCAATATACAACTGACGTTATAATTAGTTGAATTCAATTTTTCCTTACTAAAATAACCAACAAAATGATATTGATTTTGTGAATCCAATTCAGTTAATACATAAAACATAAACGGATCAACATCATAATATAAAGTCTTTGAATTTAAAAACAATTTCAGCAATAAACATAAATTTTGACAATATATGGTGTTTTTACGACCATCAACCTCAAAAATGGCAATTGACCCCAGTCTGTAAATTTCATAACCTGGTGGATTTTTCATCAGACATTTCAAACTATGTCTTGCCATAATATATGGAGAGTTCATATATTTTAAACAATATTCACATATGTACAACACAGGTTTTGATGAATATTCCTCTGGATAAGGTGCAGTATACCATGTCTCAATCTCATGATTCGCTATATGAATCGACTTGATCTTTGAAGTTGGAGTTGTCCATTTCTGATCTTCTTCCACTACATTATCTTCATCTTCGGGTATCATTTCTTCATCATTTGTTGTTGTGGTTGTTGGTATTGTGAAATTTTTCAGATCTAACAATGCTTGATTGAATAATTCACGATCTTCCGATTTAGGGGCAATGTTATAAGTATTCCCATCTTCATATGATAATATCCCATTGAACGGTATATCATCAGTTTCATAAGTATCATCACTTGTCAATGTCGCCTTTGTTTTAATCCTTATTATATTTTTCCCATCTTTGATGTTAGATTTCTTAACATTTATCTTTCTTATCCTATTTATATCCTTACCATATCGTATCTTTACAAACAATTTCCCATGATCTTTATAACGTTTCAAAGAAACCAATTTCCTAGATGGTCTATCATCCTCTTTCGAAAGTTCAAAATCGATCTCTCCTTCATTGAGTAAATCATATCTCAAATTTGGTGATCTCTTGCGTAAATCACGATTTTTTTCATTGACAGAATTGAATATTATCTTTTCATGTAATAATTCATAAATCTTATTATCAGTGATCTTCAATGCATTCAATAAATGATTTCGTCTCGACAATTGCCTATGTTTTCATAGTTAGTAACCTCCCACAAAGTTTAACAAAGCTATATATTTAAAGCATCAATTCACACTTACGATTTATCCTTAGATCCATTTTGTTGTGATAGTTTTAACGCCCTTCGAGGAGACGAAGAAGAGGATTGGAACCTATTATTTGTCATGACTGTCATCTCTTTTCTTAAAATCACAACTGAGAGTATACTACTATTATTCTGTTATTGTACATTTGTGTAGTGAAGCTGAATTTGTATGTTAATCTATCCTCAATCTCTTTTCTTGTTGATCCACTTCACTCTTTCTCTCTCTCTCTGTTTCTCACTCACTGCAAACAAAAAAAAAACAAAAACAAATTTGATCAACGCGAATGAGACAGAAAAAAGGATTTTGACTTCCTAAAAGAGCAGTATTACTCTCAACTACTGGCAATGTACATGTATATCGATATATCATATAAGAGTCATTCATATAATCATAAACAATAAAGGCTCAAGCATAAAATGGAACATGGGCCATTGGGGGCCAACAACGTCAAACAAAATAAAGAATAGAAAATACAACAAAAAATGTGACAAAAATGCGGAAACACAGACATATATATATACTTACATCACATGCAATATAACAAAAGTTTTTTTGATTGATTATTCATCAATTTTTCTTTTCATAACAAAGGCATTAAATGGCGTTGCGGAGTTTCATACAGTTCAATTGAAGGTCAAATTTTCAACACTGGCAACCAATGATTCATCCATATAAGCTTTTTGTTGTTGCAGCTGTTGATGATGGTGTTGTTGTTGTGGTTGTTGTGGTTGATACCCGAAAGGTGGTTGTTGATACTGTTGAAGAGTTGGAGATTGTTGATAATGTGGTTGGCTCTGTGGCGTCATCATCGATTGTGATATAAATCCACTGTTAGAAGATATGTACGGAGAATGTTGGGACATTGAATGTTGTGGAAGCTGTTGTTGTTGTGATGGTTGTTGTTGCTGTTGAGATGATTGTTGTTGCTGTTGAAGAGCAGTCGGGTTTCTCAAAGATGCTAAATTAGAAGATGACTTGTTCATAAAATTGGTCTTGATCTGATGTTGTTGCTGTGACTGCTGTTGTTGTTGTTGTTGTTGTTGTATTGGGATATTATTCAATGAAGGTGGTATTTGAACACCTGATGTAGTTCTATAACGAGAGTTCTGTAAAGATTGAGTCAGTTGCGATAATAAACCTAACGAATTATGGCTTTGTGATCTCAATAAAGGATGTTGCAGTTGAGAGTAACTTTGATTTGGAGAACTGATGTTTTTTCTTCTCAAAATGATTAATCCATTTTCATAATGATCTGATAATTTCAAAAAATTCAGTAAAATTGGAATCACTTTACGTTGATTTTGAGTCAATGATGAGGCATATGCCAATTCACTATGTGATCTATCCTTATCCTCTCTGAATAATAAGAACTGTGAGTATAATTCCAATGTATCAGGATCATTGAAATCTAAATGAGAAGGAGGTAATTGTCCAGTCAAATTGGCATATAATCTATCAGGTGCAATAATAGCAGTGTTATTATTGTTGTTGCTGATGATATTATTACTATTGGTTGTAACCACAGGGTTTTGTTGATTCAATTTCGAGCTTGCTGCTGGTGCTGATGAAATTGAATATAATGAAGCAAGTGATGTAGCAGAAGTTGATCTATGTTGTTCTTCTAATTGACCTCTCTTTTCACGCTTTTCACGTTCAATTCTTTCCCTTTCTTGAACTGGTAACATTTTTTTATACTCCACTCTCAATTTTCTACCACCTATTTCTCTACCGTTCAATTGGGTAACAACTAATGTTGTTTCATCTGTTGAAGTGAAATTTGCAAATGCTAATCCACGGAAAACGCCATTATCAAAATGGTAATTGAAAGCATATGGTAATGGCAAGTTCAATTTGGTCATGACATCCAATAATTGTTCCTTCTTGATGGCAAATGGAATATTTTTGATGACAATTGCAGTTGGAATTAAATCATCATCATCAATATTATTATCAATTGTTTCAGAATCATTTACAGTAGAAGGAGCCTTTTGTGATTCCTTCAGTTGTTGTGATTGCTTCAGTACACCATCTTCTGATTTGTCCAATTTGGCTTCATCATCGGATTGTGAAGGTGGCAGCAGAATATTGAAATTTGGCTGCTCATTTGGAGATATGGTACCATTGGGTAAACTACTCATACTCAAAGCTTGCATATTGATCGCATTGGAAGATGGTCCAGAGCTCACCAATGGAGAGACTTGAGCTTGTTGCTCAATCCATGGGGTAACATTTAACATTGAATTGATGTTTTGTTGTGGTAACCATGTGGAATTGAATTGTAAATTTTGATTGTTTAAAAGATTATTACCGTTTGAAGTTGGTGTAGTTTGAATATTGCTTCCAGTACTATTACCAAAATGTCTTGATTGATTCACCCTCGAACTCAACAATGAGTTTCCTGTGGTATTTGGATGAAGGGCGTTAACTGAAGTGTTCCCACCACCATAAGTTGGAGAAGCATAACCAGAAGCAGAAGACATTGAAGAAATAGATGGTCTGCGAATGCCTTGTTGTTGTTGTTGTTGTTGCTGTTGCTGCTCAAAGGTAGGGGTGTGAGTGAATTGTCTTAAATCCATGATGGTTGTTGTTTCTTCTTGTTTATCGAGATATTTATAACTTTGAAAATAAATAATAATAATTAAAAAAAAGGAGTAAAACACAAAAAGTATTAAATGAAAGTTTTTAAATCGTTAATTGGAATTCGTTAAAATGTGGTTATCGCGATCTATAGATACGATGTCTATAAAATGAAATGCGGTGGTTTAATCAAAAATGGTGGTGATGTTGGTTTGTTGGATGAATATGATAATAGGTGGTGGTGATGAACAAATTATTAAACTGGGCTTTTTTTTTCTTTTCTTTTTCGTTTCGTTTCGTTTTGTGTTTTTGTGTTTTTTGAGTGAGTGTGTTTTTTTTGTGTGTGCAATTTTTTTTGGTTTTGTCATCTTCTGGGAGTTGTTGTGCTTCTTCTTACTCGCTGGAGGTGTGTGCTTTGCCGGTTTACATACACAGAGTTGTCATCTAGACAAGTTACAGTTCGTTGTTGTGTAGGCTATAGTCGTCAAGATGATCATATATTACAATTGAGCTTTATTGACTGATACAATTGTCTTGTAGAGGTTTATATATATTATGCGTCTCTTTCGCTTTCTCTCAACTGGGGTGACTGTAAATCATCTTATCGTAGACAACAAACACTTGTGCATGTCAAACGCATACATTGGACAAGTTTTTTTGTAATAACTAGCGAAACATTGTACCATATAAAATACTTGTGATTGGTGGTGGTTTGAGCGCGTAAGTGAGCCAATCGTACATCAATTAAACACCAATAGGTAAGACAATAAGCATTTGGGCATGTTGAAGCTTTACTGTACTGTAAAATTCTTTTAAATCACATGTCAACTTCTGAAATGGCTTTGCATATATATAATATATAAAACTCAAAAGAGGAATAAGTCCAAGTCAATTATAGGAAAACAGACAAACTTATCTCAATGCATTCTCAAGAGCAATTGAGAAGTCATCCAATCACGTGGAACTATATATAGACTCTTCAATATGATTACTCCATAGAAGTGTTTAAGATGAGGCTGGTTTGGTTGTTCATATAATATCAAAATATTGTCTGTCATGTCAAACACGCACGACTTTTCTCTGTGGGTTTGTCCAAAACTTTTGTGTTTTGAAGAAAAAAAATTGAAAACGTATGAAGAAACAGTACATGGATGTATTCATAAATCCAAGACAAGAATCATAACAATAATACTAATATAACTATATCATAATGGTATGTGGATCATCATTTTCGACAAATTAGACTCGGTACTGAACTGAAAAAACATAAGCTCTTCTCTTATCAAGAATAACAGAGTGATCAATCAATCAATTTGGTAGCGCGCTTTTTGTATTTGAAAACAATAAGCTTTATCACCACAATAGATACTAACAGAATTTTTCCCCATTTTCAATGCAGTCACAAGTTCCAGGAGGTCAAAGAACATTACAAAAGAGAAAGTCAGCAGCTGAAAAGAAATTGCAACTGCAACTGCAAACACCAACTTCTACAAGATCTGCAGGTGCTGGTGGATCATCATCAACAATGTTAAAATTATTCACAGATGAAGCTCAAGGTTTGAAAGTTGATCCAATTGTCATCTTGGTATTGGCTGTTGGGTTCGTTGTTAGTGTTGTTATCTTGCATGTATTTGCAAAGATTACAGGTAAATTTTTTTGATTGAAAGATAGTTTAATAAAAAGTTTTGTTATAATATATGGTTTTATCTGAAAGTAGCACGATAACAAAAATATTTAAAATTAAATTTTTAAAATTTAATGATGCAACCCCCCCTAAACTATTTACAAGTCTTTTAATAATGCTCTAACGACATCTGCTAAACCATCAATATGTAATACATGCTTCTCACCAACTTTGTCATTTTTAATAATCTCCCATTGATAACTTTCCTTTGTCAATTTATACAATTTTTCAAATTCCAATTCCAATTTTTCATTTCCATCTTTAGTATTATTAAACCTTTTACCTCTAACTTCGATTTCCACCATTGGATAATTCTTTCCTATTATAATTTGCAATGGAATACCTAATGTCTTACTATCAATCAATTTTCTTCCAAATGTCACATCTTCTCTGACATCTTTTTGTATTCTAAAACCATCATTACTCAAGGCATTTGCAATCACATCCATTATTCCAATGTTCTTATCTAAATCGTCACTAGGTGCAACGATAAACGTTGCCTGGTATGGTGATATGCTAGCTGGCCAGCATAATCCTAAATCATCTCTAGTCATTTCCACAATAGCAGCAATCAATCTTGAAACACCAATTCCATAACATCCCATTATTAAATCAACAGTTTCATCCTTTTCATCTTTTATTGTAGCATTCAATGGCTTTGAATAACGATCTCCCAAAAAGAAAGTATGCCCCACTTCAATAGCCTTATCCTTAAGTAAACTTCCCTCATCACATTCAACACATATTTCTCCCTCTTCAGCTTCAACTAATGGTATATCTGTCAATGTAGAAAATGAACCTCTGTGGTACGGAACTTCCAAATCGGGGAAATTGGAACGATCATGTAATCTTGAATCCATCACTCTTACAATGGTTTTGGTCAAAAATGAATCTTCCTCGTTACGGAATATGTCTAATATCTCCTCTTGATTTGTATTGGTAAGATCAATATCTGATATGTGCTCTTTGATAAACAGTGGAACCAATTTCCTCCCCTTTGGGTAATATAAACAAATCAACGTATCTTTTGCTTCATTAGTGAAATATGCAACTGAAGCTTCATCTTTTGTTTCCACTCCATAACTTAAGCATCTCTCCACGTTAGAAACTGTCCCACAACTGGAACATGTCAACAACGTATCCTCCCCGTGTTCATGTAAATAATGCCATTCTAATGATAAATCACCGCCAATATCACCAGAGTCAGCTTGAGCTGATACAAATGGTACTTTCAAATCTTGGAAAATACGACGGTATGCTTCATTCACCTTGTGGAACATATCCAATGCTGAGGTCTTATTGGAATGGAACGAGTAAGCGTCTTTCATAACAAATTCTCTACCACGTAACAATCCTGCTCTAGGTCTCTTTTCGTCTCTATATTTCCTTGTGATTTGATAAACCAACAAGGGCAAATTTTTATAACTAACCAAATCATTTGATACTATTTGTGTAATCTCTTCTTCACATGTTGGTACGAGACAATATTCTTTGTCCTTGGAATCTTTCAACTTGAATAATTCAGTATTTTCCCATCTCCCAGTTTTCTTCCATAGTGAAGAAGTGGACAACGACGATAGGGAAACTTCCAAAGCATCGATTTCTCTCATTCTGAAATGAATTATATTTTCCAAATTTCTCAACGTCAGTAACCCTAAAGGTAACCAATTGACTAACCCAGCATTGGGCTGTCTCATATACCCCAATTTTTGTAAAAGTTCATGGGTCGGCAATTCTCTCAATTCAGGTTTGCTCAATTTTTGAGGAGTAACAAAGAGATGAGAATTCAGCTTAGTAGAAGGTGATAACGATGATGTTAACCCAGATTTTTTCGTAGACAAGTGTCTAACATTCTAAGAGTAAAAGATTCAGTTAGTATAATGATGTGATTTTTTCGAGGCTCTATTGAAAAATGCTATACATACTTTAAAATTTATGATCGGGGTCAGTCGCATCTTTACTTCGTTTGTCAAGCGTTCCTCACCAATGGATCTGATCTCTAAATTTCTCAGTGCTTACAGCAAAAATAAAAAACTAACCGAAAAGGATATAGTTGATATATCATGCACGCATATTCCAAATATGTCAATTGTTGCTGTCGGGAGTAATTGCTCTCTCTCTCTTTATGGGTGATGATGACATATACAGACTCTGTTGTTTGCTTTGCTCTTTTGTATCCTTGTTACCGTTAATAGGGGGCAGTAAATTACCGCCCCGTTTTCCACAATCGTATTCAATTCGATTCAATTCGAAAACATTCTACAGTTGCTCACAATTATGTGGTGCTCTCAATATTTATTATAAATTGAATCCCCTTTATAAATCTTTTCTTACATAAACTTTTAACAATAACAACTAATATCAATTCAATTCAAAACAAATCAAAATGATTAGACAAATCGCATTACAACAACAAAAGACAAATTTAACAAGAGCCTTATTATCGAGGTCCGCCCAACCTTCAGCAGTCTTATTAACAAATTACCGTTATAAGCATACTGTTGTAGATTCAGCAAAGGAAACATTATCAAGTTTGAATAAGAAGATTGGTGAATTTGCTGCTTCTGGAATTGAAAAAGCAGAAGATGCCACTGGAAGTGTTAAGGAGACCGACTTAACTGGCAAAGCAAAGTCAAAATTGGATGCTGTTAATAAAAAAGTCGGTAAGGCTGCAGCTTCAGGAATTGAAAAAGCAGAAGATGCCACCGGAAGTATTAAGGAAACCGATTTAACTGGTAAGGCAAAAGAAAGTTTGGATGCTATTAACAAGAAAGTTGGAAAAGCTGCAGCTGCTGGAATTGAAACTGCAGAAACAGTTGTTAAAACCTCTGATCCAGCAGGTAAAGCTAAATCTGCTGCTGATTCCGTTGGAGATAAAGCTGCTGAAACTTCCGATGCTGCAGCAAAGACTGCAAAAGGTGCTTGGGATGATACAAAGGCAGCTGCCAACGACAAATTCCAGGAGAAAGTTGAAGGACAAGAGAAAGTTGCAGATAAGGCCAAGGACACTTATAACAAGGCCAAGCAAGTTGCTAATGAAAAGCTCTCAGGAAATGATGACCTGAAACATTTCGGTTCATCTACACTGACTGAAGAAGATTTATTGAGTGAAGATCCTGTATCTGAGGGATCTCATCACGTCAAGGATAATATTAAAGGTTACAAAAGTCTTCAAGATAAGGGTAAAAAGGCATACTCTGAGCAAAATCGTCCTGAAGATTTCATGTAATCATCGGCTAATGTTAAGAAGAGTAGCTGATTAGGTCCTCGGTATAGGTTATATATCAACAACATATGAATACATTTTTTAACTAATTGTGAATTAAAAGCACGTGACCCGGGTGTGGATGGGCGGAAGCCCTGGGATGTTTTATCTCCTTTCTTTGTTTAGGAAATGTTACATGTGAAGATTACGATAGCAATTTTATGGGTTATGTTTCTTTTAGTGATTAAGTTGTAAATCATATAAATACCTCTAAAAAAAATTAAATATTTTAGGATTAAATCCTTCTTTAACCGAACCAATAATGTCTTTAGCATATACCCCAGTAGAGGAAATACCAAAATTTGTTACTGACTTGACTCTGACATTCAAGTCAGGCAAGACTCAACCAATTCAATACAGATTGAATCAATTGAGAAATCTTTATTTTGCATTACAAGATAATGCTGATCTATTCATCGATGCTTTAGAAAAGGATTTCCATAGAACACCATTTGAGACTAAATTCTTTGAATACTATGTTGTCAAAGAAGAGATCATCAGTACGATGAAAAACTTATCCAAATGGTTGAAGCCTCAGAAACCATATGCGGTTCCATTGGTTTATCAGTCAGCTAGTATCCGTATGGAGAAGATTCCTCTTGGTGTTGTCTTGATCATTGTTCCGTTCAATTATCCTTTGATGTTGGGAGTATCTCCATTGGTTGGTGCGATCGCTGCCGGTAATTGTGTTGTTTATAAGCCTTCAGAATTGCTTCCACATTTCTCATCCGTTTTAAGCAAAGTGTTGACAGAAGCGCTTGATAAAGACACATTCAGGGTCGCTAATGGTGGGGTTTCAGAAACCGGTGCATTGTTGAAACAGAATTTCGATTTGATATTCTTCACTGGTTCAACCAAAGTTGGAAAGATCGTCGCCAAGGCTGCAGCTGAAAACTTGACTCCCACGGTATTGGAATTAGGTGGTAAGTCCCCAGCCATTATTACGAAAAATCATGGCAACTTAGATACATTGCTGGCTAGACTCATTTGGGGTAGGCTTCTTAATGCAGGTCAAACGTGTGTTGCGGTAGATTATATCTTGGTTGATGAGGATGTCAAACCTGCATTGATACTGAAATTGAAAGAAAAATTGAACGAGTTGTACCCAAAGTTGACAAAGGACTCTGACTTTACACATATTGTATCTGATGCTTCATTCAATGGTTTAGTGAACCTTCTTGAGACTACAGATGGGGATATTCTCACTGGAGGATTATCCGAAATAGATCTGGAATCGAAATTTTTCCCACCTACATTGATTGATAATGTCACTTGGGATGATGCAACGATGCAAAGAGAAATTTTTGGACCTATTTTACCTATCATTACGTACAAGGACTTACCAAGCACATTGGAGTTCATCTCAGCAAATGAGCATCTTGATTGCCCTTTGGCTCTTTACATATACTCTAGTAATAAGAAAGAAATTGACTTGATCAGATCCAAGGTCAGATCCGGAGCAATAGGTATCAATGATAATATTACTCATGTGGCTGTCTCAACTATACCATTTGGTGGTATTGGGAACAGTGGGTATGGTCATTATCATGGTAAATATTCAATTGACACATTTACCCATGAACGAGTCTTATTTAACCAACCGATTTATGCTGAGTTTTTGCTCAAATTGAGATACCCGCCTTTTACAAAGCTCCAGCAAACAATCTTCTCTCAGGCTTCAGATGTCAGCGCCTATTTCAAAAGAACTGGTGATGTTCCTATTCATCCAAAAGGTTTGTTCCATTATTTGAAAGTTATTGCAGTCTTGATTGGATTAGCCTCAGCTGTCTTGAGATATTTATGATTCCTTGTAAATGAACATATGAATGCATGTATTTTTTTTATTTAACAAATTTTATATTTTATTGAATTTTATTTATTATGTTATGCCATTACTATATCATTACCATTACCTGTAGTTTCGTTATCATGCGATTCCCAGTTTGTCTCCCCCAACAATTCATTCAATATACCAACCTCTTGTTTCAATTTACGTTCAGATGTCCAAACTGCTTTCTTGTTTATATTGATCGGAAGTATACTAAAATCACCACCATCGGTATCATTATTAGATATCTTATCATCTAGACATTTGATCTCCTTACGTAATTCGATGGAGGCATTGCTGAGATTGGAGTAAAAAGATGTAACATTTGATACAAACTCCTTTTCCAATTCTTCTTCATTTCCCTGTCTCTTACCCTTTTGCAAAGTTGAAAATATACTTGACAAGTCGTCTAATGCAGAGACTAGTTTGAGATCAACGGCATGTAATGTGTCCAACCTTTGGTGGATATAAGTTAGATCAGCCATGTCAATGATAACAACAGTATGGGAATATTTCTGGTATCGCTATATATATCTATCTAATAACCTAATTTTAATTGAGATAATTCAGTCGTGTCTTGAAAACAAACTGGCCGGTCTGCTCTGCCAATTTTCCCTGTCTGGACGCCCTGTGCAAATAACGCAAACTCACACAAAAAAATTTTCAGCCAAAAAAATGAAAAATTGTTTCTTTTCGGTTGTGATTTTTCAAAACTCTTTCATTCTTTTATACACTTTGTTATATTATTCAAACATATAAAAGACATTTCATTCACAATGGCTGACAAAGAAGTTTTAGTTTTAAGAGGTACCTTAGAAGGTCACACCGGTTGGGTTACATCATTAGCTACCACCCCAGCTAACCCAGATTTATTAATCTCAGCTTCAAGAGATAAGACTTTGATCACCTGGCAATTAACCAGAGATGATCAAGCTTACGGTATTGCTAAGAGATCATTAAAGGGTCACTCACACATTGTCCAAGATGTTACCATCTCACCAGATGGATTATTCGCTTTCTCAGCCTCATGGGATCACACCTTGAGATTGTGGAACTTGCAAAACGGTCAATGTACCAAGAGATTTGTCGGTCACACTGGTGATGTTTTGTCCGTCTCAATTGCTTCAAACTCAAGACAAATTGTTTCAGCTTCAAGAGATAAGACCATCAAGGTCTGGAACACCATTGGTAAATGTATGCAAACTTTGCAATCACATACCGATTGGGTTTCAACCGTCAGATTCTCACCAGCTGAAGATACCACCACTGTTATCTCAGCCGGTTGGGACAAATTGGTTAAAGTAAGTTTAAATTTTATATTAACTTGAAAAGCAGGATTTTAGATTTTTATCTATTTCTTGCAAGTTACACAGGCAAAGAAATGGGGGATTTTACATATATACCACTAAATGATGTATGTATTATTTGCTACTTCAGACGGATTTTTCAATTCGAATGAGACATAAAAATATCACCAAGATCTCTGATAGTCTTTTTATTATCCCCAGTTTATTTTCTTTGCCTGCCACTCAAACAACATTTTGTAATAAGATTTACTAACGAAATTTTGCAATAATTTAGTCATGGGATTTATCTGATTACTCATTAAACGCTGATTTCATTGGTCACACTGGTTACGTTTCAACCTTGACCATCTCACCAGATGGATCTTTGACCGCTTCAGGTGGTAAAGATGGCTCAATTATCTTGTGGGATTTATTGAACAAGGAAACTTTATACACCTTGAACGCTGGTGATGAAGTTCACGCTTTGGCTTTCTCTCCAAACAGATTCTGGTTAGTTGCTGCTACTTCATCATCAATCAAGATCTTCAACTTGGAAGAAAGAAAATTGATTGATGAATTGAAACCAGAATTCACCACCTCATCATCAAAGGCCAAGGACCCAGAATGTATTTCATTGGCTTGGTCAGCTGATGGTCAAAACTTGTTCTCAGGTTACACCGATAACGTTATCCGTGTCTGGCAAGTTATGACCTCAAACTAAATTTAATTATATATAGATATATATTAGGTTAATTTTGAAGGTTCAGTTTTAAACAAATTCTTGTAGTTATTTGATTTTTCAAATTCATCAATCGCTTACTATTTACAAATGACTATATCAGTTTTTTTCAAATTGAATATCAACAAATGTTTCCCCTTCCTTTTTCTGCTTCAACTCTTGATTTGAAGGTCCACCATTCTTGAGTCGTTCTCTTTCAATATTCAATTTTCCCAACTCTCTCTCCAGTTCTTTCAATTCATAATCATTACCACTACCTTTGGCCCTTAAGATAGCTTCTTTCAAAAACAGTTCTGCTTCATCATATTTACCCATATGCAAATTCACAACACCAGCTCCATATGTTGCTAATACGGTGGCTTCTTCTAATTCACCACTACGTTGCTGTGGGGATATTTTTTTACAAATTTCCATTGCATTTAAGTAAAAATCTAATGACTTGTTAATGAACATTTTCTTTAAATTTGCATGTTTGATAACATCATTTTGTAATTGATCACGATAGCTAGCAAACGAAAGGTTTGTTTCAATAGAGGAGAAATTCTCCTTAGTCAATTCATTCAACTTGCGTTGCAGGCGAAGTTCTTCACCCTCTAAGCTTTCAGCTGTCAAGTAACATAACGAAGCAAGATTACACATATTCAATAAAGTGTCGCCGAGGCTACAATTAGCCATAATCATCCATGATAATGTTTGAGCCTTGTAAGTTGAAGTCCAAGCAGGTCCCTTTGTGACCAAGTAAAGCGCACTTAATAAATCTCTTGCATTGAAGTATTCATCTCTAAATGGTTCCCAAATCTCTTTATCAATTGTATGTGCCGGATCTGAAACAGTGCCATCTGGAGAAAGAACCAAATTGATGTTTTTAAAGTCCTTACCGGTTACAATCAAATCCTCGTAAGCGTATCCTCGCAGTATCAATCTTTTGAAAACTTCGTGTAATGCCAAATCGAGATGAATTGTTAACAATGACGTTAAAAATGGAACATGATCCTTTGATAACTCGGCAATTTTAACGATGATTCTCAAGTCCTTTTGCACTATGTGTCTCGTTTCTTCAGTTGGTGGTTCGTGGACTTGTGATTGCAAAAACTTGAAATAATTTTGAGAGATATCGTAGTATACATCAATTGCTTCATCAATTTTGCCCAATTTCTCACACATTTCTCCGATCTTGATTTGAATACCAGTATACTCATCGGAGATGTGATCGAGATCTTCAACATCGCATTGCTGCAATGCTTCTTTATAAATCAGCAAGGCCTTCTCAAAGTTGTGATTCTCTTTTTCACTCTCAGCCCACAAAGCCTTTCTTAAAATTTTAGCAACTGACGATGGAAAAGTATGCTTTGGCCAAAAGAATTTGTACGTGATGAAAGCTGTAGCTCCCACTGCAGCGAAGGAATACAAAATAATTTGGCCCCATGGTCTTCTTTTCTGTTTATAGTAACTGGCATATTGTGGATTGTTCGGATTTATTCCAGGAATAGGTACATTTTGTTTGTTCTGAAAATAATTCAATGTCGATGAAAGCCTCTTGTTGAAGATTGGACTCCTTTGGAGTAATCGCTTTGAGCAATTTCGAGAAAGCATCATTATCAAATGTGTTCAAAGTAATTCGATTTTCCTAATATTGTTATGGTGTTTTAATATTTTTCTATGGAACTTTTTTTACAAATCTTCCTCTATAATTATTGCTATCTATCTTAAAATGAGACAATCAAATGTATACTCAATTCATTGATCCTGTCTTAATTACTCAAAATGTGCGGAAGATATGCCATGGATGTTGTAAGCATGTTTCATCAACGATGTTTCATTTACGCATTTACTAATTTTCAATTATATAGTCACCGGATCAACTTCCTCAGTACTTAGGACAAACAAATCTTGTCGTGGATAAGGTTGCAGACCCTCAATACGATCACCCTAGCTCATATAATATTGGGCCAACAAATACAGCACCTATTTACTATTTTGAGAACAATGGTTCTCATCCAGCTCATATTGTTCAATACCTGAAATGGGGGTTGATACCTCACTGGACCAAGAATAAAGAACAAATGCTGCCTTGGAAGCGCTTCAATGCAAGGTTGGAGTCTTTAAATAGCAACACTGGGTTATGGGTTTCGTCAAAGAATAGGAAGAGATGCGTTGTACCTCTTCATGGATACTTTGAGTGGATCCACAGGCCAGTACGGGGAACTAAAAAAGTTGATAAGATACCATATTATATCAAAAGAAAGGATGATAAGTTGATGTATTTAGCAGGACTAAGAGATACTTGCAAACTTGAAGATTCAGATGAATTGATTCACAGTTACACCATCATCACTGGACCTGCACCTGAGCAATTGAGGTGGCTACACGAAAGAATGCCAATTGTATTGACTCCAGGAACAAAAGAATTCGAGACTTGGTTAAATCCTGAAATCCAGGAATGGGGCGAGTCGTTGCTGGAATGCCTTCAGCTCTATGAGAGGAATGACTTGGAATGGTTTGAAGTCAGTCAGAAAGTGAACAAGTCTTCAAACAGTGGTGAAGATTTAGTAAAACCGGTGAAAGACACTCAAAGGGGTATTGCTGGCTTTTTCAATAGTAAGCTGAAACCAAATAATGAAGTAAAGCAAGACCCTGATAGTGTAAAAGATGCTGTCCCCGAGAATAAGCCTAAACAAGAGCAAAAAGATGAGGAGGTGCCGGATTCAGATGATACGAAGGAGAAATTCAATGCTGGTCTGGATAATTCGCACGAGGGCAAACAAAGTGCGACAGGAGATAAATTGAGTCAAGAGTCAGATAATGAAAAAGACATTAAATGGAAGCCTAAGCGTGAAATATCCTCAGAAGAGTCGGTATCTTCAAGAGTGAAAAGGCACAAACATTCTTGATGTATTTGTATACTATCAGCTACCTTTTTCAAGTCCAATAATTGACGTGGTTACTTTATCATTTATGTGCATCAATTGTAGGCTATTATGAATTCTATAGTGTTACCACAATGGAGATGGAAACAGACCTAAAGCTTGACACGAGTAATCTTATCGAATGGGGGCGCCTACTTTCAGAATTACGCTTGTAGTTGATTATTTGATCATAAAATCTTTATCAATCTCTCTTCTTACAATCAATGGATTAACCCTTAATATTCCATTGTAGCCTCTGTAATTCAGGAACAATAACGCGATGTCCAAGTGCATGTAAAACAATTGGATTAACCATCTTGTATTTGCACGCGCAAATTTTTGTTTAGCTCGGAGAGCGTTGGGTAGAATCTCAAAAAATCAAATACTCTTTAGTAATAATATTTTTTACCTCAAAGGTATTTGATCAATGCGTCATCAACATGAGCAGAAGTGGTATTACTAAAAGATCTCACAAAAAGTCCAGATATGGCTGTTTGAATTGTAAAAACAGGAGAGTTAAAGTAAGTACAAAAGGGCTTATACACGGCTGTGCACTGACTTGGCAAACAAAGAAGAATTCCGAGTGGATTGCATTACTAACGCAAAACTTAAAATAAACAGTGTGATGAAGGATTTCCTATATGTAAGAACTGCAATAGAAGAGGTGAAGACTGCTCCTATAAGATTATAAGGCCGCCGGAACCATCGCCGCAATATATTGATACCCAGTACCCTGATACACCTTTGTCTTCACCCATTCCGTCTATATGTCCAGTAAATGGCAATCAACCGACATATCCAGGACAGACCCTTATCATTGATCCAGCTTTGACGGATTACTCAACAGAGGATCAGATTATTACTCAGCCTAAAGTTAAAACTGAAGACATCCAGCTATCATCAAACAATGGTCAATTGATGTATCCATCATACTTGTCTCATACTTATATGAACAATAGGGCCATGCTTTATTTCACTTCAATACTTCATGGGAGAATGTTTCCTAACAATACTTATATTAATCCATGGAGAGAGATCCCCCATTTTGCGCTTAAATATATGCAGCTTCACCATCTCTCTTTATCGATATCATATTTGACGATGTATCACGACGCGATACATCTAAAAAATCCCAATGCAAATTATTTGGGGCTCACTGATGTGAATGGTTATTTGATGCTATCCAAATTGAATCATGACCTGTTTGAATCCGACAAAATGTTGAGTCAACCAATTTGGCAAAGTGCCAGAGATGAATTATTTTCGCAATTGTTGATCTGCATGTTCGAGGCAATACACACGATTTTATCACCTTCTTCAACCATATGTGATTCTCAGTTTATTTGGAAATGTATGTTTTTTGATGAATTGGTTTCACAAGAGCTCCCACCAATGACAGAGCCCACGTGTCTGGCAAGCGTTTTCGGTGTTTACTATTCTCCTTCAAAGCCTTTAGAGATCTACTTAGATTCAAGAATATATTTTCCTGACTACTTGATTCAAATATGTGGCAACTCCACAGGGGACTTTGATGGCCTGATAAAGGACCATAGCGATAAGCGCTCGGATCGGGTTCTTACAATTTGTTCTGGTGCATCATCTACCGCTGATCCTGAAGACGTCATGGAGTCATTTGGTGAACTTCCTCACAGAAAAGTAACAATGTCTGAGGAAGAGTCGCTTCTTTTTGCTGTTAGATCTTTGAAAAAGGAATTCAACTTGGCTTATAATGAAAAAGAGAGTGATAAAGATAGTTTTAAAGTGTTTCTACGTTGGCCCATGTCACTTTCTCCTGCGTTTGCCACATTGTTGTCTAAACAGGACAACAGGGCTTTGATAATAATGGCACATTATTTAATGTTGGTCTCGTCACTACCATATGACAAATTGTTTTATCACAAGGTGTGTGTGAATGAGTTGGTCAATATTTCATCAATTGTGCTGGATGAATACAAAGGTTGGTTGAATGTGCCCATGAGAGCATTACACTTACTCTAAAATTAAATACGTTTTTGTATAGACTAATAATAACAACGCTTCTTCCTAAAATGAAATATGGTGTAGTGATGGGTCTCCTAGGTCTCGCAGCCCTATCACCTGACCTGGACACTGAGCGGTGCAGATTCTTGGCTTTTTCTCGATCGGCCCATTTGGTGAGCGACGCACTACTTCTGTGACCGGTAAAATCTTTACTGCCATCTTGTAGAGTTTTTTCTCTTTCTTTTCGTTAAACTTTTTTTTTCATATATTTAATTTTATTAAAATAGAACTAACAATTTTCATATTAACATATCCATATCGAAATTAATTGAAAATGGCTAGAGGACCGTATGTACAAGTACACTATTGATATATGAACAAAGGAGGAGAGATCATGGATTGGAGACTATTACATTGGAAATGAGAATTGTTATCACATTCACACAAAGTTGGAGATCGTTAAATGATTTATATTATGAGAATACCTTACATTGAAATTAATTTTGAAGTTACATTACCTATTTTTGAATCAAAGTTTACAATTAGGGTATTGAGCAATATTAACTTGTCTCATATCATTAAAGCAAAATACTTATTGAATGATTTACACATCACATTGCTAGAATGAATTTAAAAATTTTCATTTGAATGATTAATGCTTTAAAGTGAACTTTTTCATCGAGTATTCAAACATATTCAGTTGCAGTTTCAAAATCACTAAAACCAGTTTCATTTCCTTCCTTTGAATTCATTTTTGATTTATAAAAATTTCACTAAATACTAACACATTTTCTACAGAAAGAAGCATCTCAAACGTCTCGCAGCTCCATCCCATTGGATGCTTGACAAATTATCAGGTACTTATGCCCCAAGACCATCTGCTGGTCCACATAAGTTACGTGAATCATTACCATTGGTTGTTTTCTTAAGAAACCGTCTTAAGTATGCTTTGAATGGTCGTGAAGTCAAGGCTATCTTGATGCAAAGACATGTCAAAGTTGATGGTAAGGTCAGAACCGATACCACTTTCCCAGCTGGTTTCATGGATGTCATCACATTAGAAGCTACCAACGAAAACTTTAGATTGGTCTACGATGTCAAAGGTAGATTCGCCGTCCACAGAATTACTGCTGAAGAAGCTTCATACAAATTGGGTAAAGTTAAGAAAGTTCAATTAGGTAAGAGAGGTATTCCATACATTGTCACTCACGATGGTAGAACTATCAGATACCCAGATCCAGCTATCAAAGTTAACGATACCGTTAAAATTGACTTGGCCACAGGTAAAGTCAGCGACTTCATCAAATTCGATACCGGTAAATTAGTTATGGTTACTGGTGGTCGTAACTTGGGTAGAGTTGGTGTTATCACTCACCGTGAAAGACACGAAGGTGGTTTCGATTTAGTCCACATCAAAGATTCATTGGATAACTTATTCGTCACCAGATTAGGAAATGTTTTCATCATTGGTGAAGCTGGTAAACCATACATCTCATTACCAAAGGGTAAGGGTATCAAATTGACTATTGCCGAAGAACGTGACAGAAGAAGAGCTAACGTTGGTTTATAAGTTTTGTATTAATGTTATAAATATAGTTTTCTTTCTCATATAAATTATGTTAAATTGGTAGTAATTATTATACTATTGAAATTTGGTTTTTTCTGTAGATTTAGTTTTGTACCAATATACCAAAAGTAGATAATAATATTCAAAAATTAAGAAAGTTGAAAATTAAGTGTACTATCATGTTAACGACTTTGATATTGTAAGTCTTGTTCTATAAGCATTTGCCATAGCATTTACTAACCTATTTACAGTTTTATACTGACATTTGTCACTCCAATTATTTTAACGCTGCAAGCTGTGCAATTTTATTCTCGAAGCTCATCGAATAAACGCTCAACTCAGTACGATGGGGTTGTCTTGCGTGTAGTAATACCCTGGTTGAGATACTGGTTATGCTACGTGCTACTACACTACATTCTAGGATTGCCTGTGATCAAGCAATTCGTGGAGTTGATACCCTTTAGTGAGGTGTTCATAGGTTTATTCAAAATTTGGCTATATATACCGAAATACCAGGGATCGAAAATAATAGTTGAAGGTGTTATGCTTTCTAGCTTCAAGGTTTCCTCAGCGGGGAAGTTTTACTACGTGAATTTCTTAGAATACATTGATTCATTGTTTTTCTGGGTGGTGAAGAAGTTGGAGTTTGTCGTTAGCGGGATGGATAAATATAAAATTGTTTCTACAATTCCTTTGTACTCCAAATTGAAATTTGAAACTCTAAAATTTGACGTTTTGATAAGAGAGGATTATTCAGGAAGCGTCTTGAGTTGTGCCTTATTCAAATTCATGGATGAAGATGGTAATTTGGAGGAATTGAAAGCTAAATTCGATAACACTTTAGGTTCATTGCATGCTTTCCTTTTCAAAATAGGGAACTTTACAATTGACCCAGTTCAAACCGTTCCAAAAGAGGATGGGCTTCTTCAAAAGACTCATGATCATGTGCAACGTGTTCAAAGATCGGTATCGCTACCAGCTCTAGATGAAAATGAGGACCACTCTGTAAGGACATCCTTGAGCAAAATGGTGTCTGAATCTTTCTTGTTCGGCGCTGGGAGTCAAAAGAAAAGATCTGTAAGACACAAGAAAAGTTATGGTGATTTGAAAAAAGACTTGTAGATAATTTGAAAGGCTTATTTGTTGGGGGTATCGAATTTATTCATCAGGTATGTACATATATATAAAAGAGACCTTATTATGTCTTTTTAAAAGGGTATTCGACAAAGCCATCCTTTCTCTTCCAAATTTTCTTCTTTCTCTTATTCACAACATGTTCGACAAAAACCTCTTCGCAATATTTCTTCTTGAAAGTTCTAATAAATTTTGGATCCCATAATTCAGATGCGATACCTAAATCTTTACAACATCTCATCAATGCGTTAGATTTGCAACCTTCGCTTGCAGTTGGAATTCCCTTTTCACTGAAATAATCTTGTTCTCCTCTGGCAATTCCTACCAATCTTCCCTGACATATTAAAGCATATTCCCTTGTCAATGTACCGGCCATCCCATTCTTATTCAACGTTGTCTCCGATCTTGGGGCTAATCCCCAACCTCCAGCTCCAAATGACTTATTCAATACACGACGATATTTGATTTCAGGAAGGTAAAGCAACCCATCTGGCGTTATCTCAATATCATCGGATGATAGTGGTTCTGCCAAGATTTGCTGTATTTTTTCATCAAAAGAGGTGGTTCCTAAACCGTGGAAAGACTCAGACCAGTTGATATGTGTGCTCTCTTGTTGCGACAAACTCAGTGATGGGAAATCATTCAACGATTTCGATCCAAACATCTTTGGAGCCGGTGTGTCCTTTCCTGACTCTGAGGATGTAAGTGTTGCTGAATTATCCTCATTAGGCAGTGGCGAAGGTACTGCTGCTGTTTTTGTCGTATTTACCGATGATTGATTTCTTCTGATAGGTTGAGATTGAGATGGAGCACCAAATGCTTCAGCCATAGCACCCCAGTCTGAGTATAGTCTCCTCCATGGGGCACCGCCTCTTACGAGTAATTTTGATGTGCTATTAATCATTGTAGATGATATACTGTACACTGTCTACTTTAACGTGTTTTCACCAATTTGAATTTTTTTTTCTTTTAGCAAATTTTGTTTGAGAGATAAAGTATATGAGATATCAATGTGTACAACCTTATTGAGTATAAATCACATTCCTCCATGACTGAAATGAAATATTTTACCCATGTCTCCAATTGTGATAAAGGGTGTCAATAGTTGATATCAATCAATCGAGAATAAATGAGACCAAATTACAGGGATCTCCCATGTGGTGTTGGTGTTTGTCTCACAAATCAAATGTGGTGCTACGACGAGGGAAAAAATTCCAAATTTTTGACAACACATAATAAACACTAGTAATACTACTTCTGTCCATAAAAACAAGTCAATATGGTCAATCCACTGGTTAAGAAAAAGACCAAGAGTCTGGTGCTGACTAAGGTCTCGACTAAGGATAACGGTGAACTGGAGTTCGATGTCATATCGGGAATCGAGGCCAATTCGCACATCTCCAAAACGTCAAACAAGTACTATAAATTGACAAATATTGTTTTAACCATTTTGGCATTTTGTACCAGGTATTATTCCATCTCATACCCAAATGAAGTGGTATTTGATGAAGTCCATTTTGGTAAATTTGCAGCTTACTACATTGAAAGAACATATTTTTTCGATTTACATCCTCCATTTGCCAAATTGTTGATTGCAGCTGTCGGTTGGTTGATTGGATTCAATGGTAAATTCAAGTTTGATAACATTGGTGATAGTTACATTGCAAACAACATTCCTTATATCCCATTGAGAGCTCTTAGTGCTGTTTTGGGTACTTTAACAGTCCCATTGATGTTCAATACAATGAAAGAATGTGGTTATAGTATTCCTGCTTGTGCTCTTGCAGCTTCGTTGGTTCTCTTTGATAATCTGCATATCTGTGAAACCAGGTTGATCTTGTTAGATGCAACTTTGATTTTTTCAGTTGCTGCTTCATTATACTGTTATGTCAAATTCACCAAGCAAAGAAATGTTCCTTTCAGTCTCATCTGGTGGAAATGGTTATCATTGACTGGTATTGCATTATCTTGTGTCATTTCAACCAAATACGTTGGTGTTTTCACTTTTTTCACCATCGGAGTTGCTGTGTTGGTTGACTTGTGGAATTTGTTGGATATTGAAAAGAAATTGTCAATGCAAGATATCTCCAAGCATTTCTTCTCAAGGCTCTTTGCTTTAATTGTTGTTCCATTTATCATTTATTTGACATGGTTTTACATTCACTTTGCCATTTTGAAAAACTCTGGCCCTGGTGATGCCTTTATGAGCCCTGAATTTCAAACGACATTGGGTGAATCTCCATTAGCTAGAGAGGCAAGACAAGTCAATTACAATGATGTCTTGACTTTGAAACACAAAAACACTGGTGCTTTCTTACACTCTCATGAATATCTCTATCCTTTACGTTATGAGGATGGTAGAGTATCTTCCCAGGGACAACAAGTTACCGGTTTCTTGGGTGACGATGAATTAAATCACTGGCAAATTCTTCCAGCGGAACCATACTCTGAAGGAAAGGAATCAAACCGTCCAGTTTTGCAAGGTGACACCATTAGATTGAAACACGTTGCAACTGGTGGATACTTGTTGACTCATGATGTTGCTTCTCCTTTATTCCCAACCAACGAAGAATTTACTGTTATCGACCCTGAACAAGGAAATGGCGAAAGGTTCAACGATACTTTATTCAAATTGGATCCATTTGACAAAAAGAAGACGGCTATTTTGCAGACTAAAGCTTCTTTAGTCAAATTTATTCATGTCTCAACTGTGGTCGCCATGTGGACGCATAATGACGAATTACTTCCTGAATGGGCGTTCCATCAACAAGAAGTCAACGGTAACAAAAACATTCAATCCGCTGAGAACATTTGGTTTTTTGATTCTATCATTGGTCTCACCGGTCCTAGAAGTCAATACGTTCCAAAAGAAGTTCTGAAACTTCCATTTTTGAGAAAATGGGCTGAATTGCAAAAGGAAATGTTTGCTCAAAATAACAAGTTATCATCTGATCATCCATTCGCTTCAGACCCTGAGAGTTGGCCATTGTCATTAAGTGGGGTTTCCTTCTGGACCAAAGATGCTGAAAAGCAACAAATCTATTTCATTGGTAACATCATTGGTTGGTGTCTCGAAGTTGGGTTCTTGTTATCTTATATTGGTATTGTCATTGCTGATCAATTAACTAGAAGAAGAAATGTCAACATTTTAAATGACAGAGCCAGGTCAAGATTGTATAATACTTTGGGATTTTTCTTCCTCGGTTGGGGTTGTCATTATTTGCCATTCTTCTTGATGAGCAGACAAAAGTTCTTACATCATTACTTGCCAGCTCATTTAATTGCTGCTTTGTTTACTGGTGCAATGTTAGAGTTTTACTTCACAGATGGTAGAAATGATGAGTTTAAAGAAGATGGTGCCAAGGGACAACTGAATTATTTGAACTATCCTTTATTATTGAGCACAGTTGTGTTGTTGTTAAGTTTAATTATTTGGAATTTCAAATTCTTCGCTCCAATAACGTACGGTAACGTTGGTTTGACTGTCCCTGAAGTTCAAGCAAGACAATGGTTCGATATCAAGTTACATTTTGCCAAATAAGCAGTTGTCACATAAACGCTCGAAAAAAGACTTGAATATAGAAAAACATTTATTCGAAATCTAATCTAAATACTAGGGAAAGGCAATTCTCTGTGTAGTTTTGAAGTGATCTCTGCTTCTTCATTCAAATTAAGATATCCATGTCTTATCAAAAAATCGATAGTCACCCCCGCACAGTTATATTTAAACTCGCCATTTTCCAATTTTTGTAAAACTTCAGGCACACTCAACAAGTAAAATTCATGAACTTCTCCATCTACTGGTTTTGGTATTGTTGTCTTATCGAATGTCAAATCGTAGATAAATTCAGCCTCCGGTTGAATAAAGGCATCTTCACTATTTAGATCGTTTGATTTTTGATAAATGTATGTCATAACACCACATGACGTCAAATTTTTCTTCGAAAATGATTCATCAAGACCAGCTTCCTCTGAACATTCTTTTATACATGTTTCATATGGTTGATAAGGATAACCCAATCCTCCCGCTACAGTATTATCCAACTGGCCGGGACACGTTGGTTTATCATACGACCTTCTTGGAATCCAGAGTTTTAATTCACCATCTTCTGATTCTGTAGGTGGCACATACCCGTTGATATGGACTCCGTAAGTGATCACTCCAAGCAATGATGAGAAGGCTCTTTCGATTAGCATGTAAGCAGTATGTGACGGATTGTAAATGGTATAAAGCTCATTTCTCCAGCCTTTCAAAGTTTTAAATTTGCCCTCATCCCTCCATTGACACAGAACTCTGCTGAACAGTTCATTACGAGCTTCGAATGTTGAAAGACTCTCGACGATCTTCACAAATTTTTTAGTGTGATTCACTGTCACAACTTCGGGGTGCTCTACGAATTGACTCGCAACAATGGGTAAGATATACCCGATCTCTACACCATCATGGGATATGAAACTGTAGATGTCTCTTGAAGGCTCAAAAGTATCTAATTTTTGAACCAATTGTAGTAATGATGGCATCTTAACAGATGATAGTTTGTTGATATTTTTTGAAAAAATACTTTTTAGAATAAAAAAAAATTTATAATGCCACAGAAGTATTATCAATGCGATAAGGATGACTCTCAAGGAGCTAGACAATTATTTCTTGAACAATGACGAATCTCAGCGTGATAAGGTAATTAAAGAATTAAAGCATGTGGTGCATCTGGACATGAAAGGCTTGATCAATCAACTATACTCGATCTATGAAAAGGTATTGATTAAGGAAAACAACATTGATAAAGAAATATTTTTCATTCAAGTGTTGACTTTGATTAGTGATCGCATGATTCAATACGACAGTCTAGCCGTGTTCGTGAAAAGGTACATAAAATGTTTTGTTGATAGCGCCGGTTTTGATTTGAGGTTATGCTCCTTGTCAAGACAATTTATTCTCTCGCTAGCCAAAAATAAGTCCCAGTCTGAATTCATATTATCATATCTAATTGATGTATTTGTGGGGAAAATCCACATTTCCAACGAGAAACCTGAAGAGCATCAGGGTCAAGTTTACGAAGAACGTCAAAGGTTTATACGATCGAACTGTGAAAATTTGATTATTGATGTCATTAATTTATCTGATGTGAAGATATTTTTCGAGAAAATAGATGAGCATATCACTTTGAAAGATGAGCGTTTGAGGTCGCTTGACCTCTTAAGTTCTGTTCTTCTTAAATGCAGTAATAGTAACTTTCAAATAATACTGAATACAGGTTTATTGAAAAATTTGATGAATTGTTTGCTTTACGATGAATCGATTGTGGAATTGAATTCTGCATCAACAAGTTTGACATTGATTTTACCTCATATTGTTGCAAAACCTCATTTAGAATTGAGTGAATTATTCTTGATATATCTGAGATTGGTGTCCTTGACACTAGATGCTGACGATGATTATACCCCTGAATTTGAATCCAATAACCCCTTAGATGAATTGCATTGGGAAAAGTTGTCAAATTTTGATGAGGAAGATTTGATAGAATTGGACTATTTCAGGTTATTTCTGTTCCTTTACGGCTTGTACCCTTTGAACTTGGTTAATTTTTTCCAGGACTCCAATCACTATTTCAAGCAATTGGATGAGAATATATTAAATATTCTTTTAAAATCCAACAAATATGACTTCTTCGAAGTGAAGGCAATTTCAGAGCAATTCTTTGAAGAGATGAGTTTTCATAAAAACTTTCTTGTTTATAAGTCAGCAGATGAGGAATTGAACGATACCTTAAGGTGGAAGAAAATTGGTGATCACACTGACATTGCGAATATGTGCCTTGGATATTTGATCAAAAAAGCTGACTTGAAAGCTCAAAAGTCATCAGAGGAAAGTGAAACCCCTTTAAAATTGACACAATTGATGGAAACTCATAAAGAGTTGTACACCACCAGGAAAAGTGTTTCATCAATTGATTCAGGTGAAGAAGCTTCTAAATCTGGGGCACTCAGCGGATTAAGTTATCCTTCATCAACAAGCCTTGAGTTTTACAGGAGAGAGTTACTTTTGATCAGAAATGACTTGAAGTTTACTACATACCTCAAAGACTTGAATGAGCTGAAGCTAAATGATGTGTTGAAGTTATACAAAAATGAGGTGAAGAATCACAAATTACTGGAAAGTTCCATGTTGAATTTGCGTATATTGAACAACAAGAATCAGTTGTTGACCAAAAACATTGATCAATTGAAAGAAGAATACAAAAGATTCAAAAATGACCGGCTTAAATATGAAGTTTTGATTTTGGGTAAAAATAAAGCCTTGAGAAAGGTTAATGATGAGAACAAAATTGAGATAAAGAATTTACAATCGGCAAATGAAGAGCTAAAGGCTGATTTGGAAAGCTTGAAAGAATCAAATCTCCCAAAAGATATTGAGATCAATGATCTTAAGTTGAGTTTGTCAAGTTTGAGAGACGAAATCACAGAATTGAACAAAAAATTGGATAAAACTAAACACACTGAGAAGGCGACGTTTGGTGCTAATGATCTCACTGTTCCTTATTCTCCTACATCTGTTGCTAATATCTATGATGAGAAGTAGCGGCTAAGTTGCAAAATCAAGGAAAATTTATATTATGATAAATAATTTTAATGACAAATAATGCTCAAAAGTATATACGCTGTAAGTCGAATTAATCAGCCTCTTTCAAAACTTTTTTTGATATTCAAATAATGGTTCAATTCTTCTTGTGATACAGATGGAGCCAATGAGCTAAGAGCCTTCTGGAAATCTTCCTCTTTGACAACGACTTCTATGTCTTCTGGCTTTGCCAATTTTTCGAAAAAATATCTGGTGTTTATCTTGTCCTTAGCCGTTTTGTTTATCTCATTTATTCTATTGTCAATCTCGGTAGACAACCTGATCATTGAATTCAAAATCGAGTCAGAGCACAATGCGTAAAAATCTGCACCGGTGAAGTTGAAAGCGCATGAGCGGGCTATTTTCATCAAATCCAAGTTGTCATCCAATTTGAAGTTTCTTGTCAACGCTTGCAATATCTTCATTTGTTTTTCATCGGTATCACTTATACCGAGATACAACATCTTGTCAAATCTTCCAGGTCGAAGCAATGCATCATCTAACAAGTCAGGCCTGTTGGTTGCACCAACTACGAAAACACCATCTCCACCATTTGAACTCATACCATCCAATTCTGCTAAGAGTTGGGACACGATTCTATCCATAACTCCACCACTATCTCCTTGATTTCCTCTTTTAGGAGCAACACTATCCAACTCATCAAAGAATACGACACAAGGTTTCGAATCTCTTGCCTTTTGGAAAACTTTCCTGACATTGGCTTCGGATTCACCAATATACATATTCAATAACTCTGGACCTTTAACACTAAAGAAATTTAAAGAAAAATTAGTAGCGATCGCTTTTGCCAAAAGTGTCTTACCAGTCCCTGGTGGACCATAGAATAAGATACCTGATCTCTTTTTCAATCCATTTGCAAAAAGCTCTGGATGTTTCAAAGGCATATCGATGGTGTCCAAGATCTCATCCTTCACTAAATCGAGCCCTCCAACATCTGCCCACTTGACATTAGGAATTTTTGGAGCACCTATAGAATCACTGAACTTACTTCTAGCATCATTTATTGCCTTTTCAAATGATGAAGGCAATAAATTTATATATCCCCCATTCAAATAATATACTTTTTTGAAGTCTAACTTTTGATTGAACGCCACCTCTTCCAAGCTTTCAAGTGAGAGATCCTTGGCTGCATTGATAATAGACATCAAATCTCTGGGAGTCAAACCAGCACTTTGTAAAGATAAAGCAGTTATCGAGACGTCTTCTCTCAACTTGAAGACGTGAAGGGAATCTGACAAATTTTTCAAGTAAAATTTAAAAATCTCATATCTCTCAGACTGAGTGGGGACATGAAAGCCAATTTCAAACTTGAATTTGCTTCTGAATGAGTCTGAAATATTGTCCAAGTCATTTGACGATGCAACAACTATCACGCCTAGGTTTAAATACTCGTCGATCAATTCTGAAAGCTTAAGAATCAACGAGTCTTGTTTACCGCTTCCTTGTTGATCTTTTTTCTTGGTTAAAGCCTCTATGTTTTTGAAATAGATAATAACGGAAGAGCAATTTTGAGCAATCCTGTCAAGTTTACCACGGATCAATCCGACTGTTTTCATCTCAGATCCTGGATTGAGAAACTCGTATGCGTTTATCTCGACAAAGTGAAGACCAAGCTCAATAGCAGTATTTTCAACCAATAATGACTTACCTATTCCTCTTGTTTGACTGTGAAGTAATATCGATGTCCTTAGACTTGGCCCCAGTCTGGTCGTCTTCATAAGTTTACGGAAAGTTTGTGCGTAAGGAAAGTCACCTCCCTCAGTTTTGAATGGAAAAAGGTCACCTATCCCCAAGTATTGGTAATATCCTAAACTATTGTCAGGAAGTTGCTGTGATACGATACCTGATTGCACCATCTTAGTATGAGTGGAATCAATGATGTACTGATTACTATCATCTGCTCCATCATTGATCTCCGTCACTTTGAACCAAGCAATCAAATCACAATTTCCTTCTGGAATGATTTCTGGTAAATTTTCGGTATCATCACTCAGCAAACTAGAAGCAAGAATACTGTCAAGGGGAATAGGGATGATTTGCTCTTTGAAGATCAACCTTTTTTTGTTTTCGAAGTGATTTTTCAAATTTGAAAGAAAAAGGTGCTGAAATGCCCTGTTTAACGTAACAGGAGATGCAACGCGTGCTATCGTTACCTTCTTTGCTATTTTAATAGGATCTTTATGAACGGTGGGAGATACCTTTATTGAATTAGGAGATCCTAAATTAATCAAATAAATTGGAGATAGATATATGGTTCCATGACTGAAGCCGTTTGGCTCGGAGAAGGAGAAGACTTTGATGTATCTCAATTTTCCATCAATAAGAACTTGTACAACGTCACCGCTGAAACATCCAATCTTGCTCAATTCATTCACTTTAACGAAACCATAAACTTCATCGTCATCTGTCTGGCTAGGTACAGGCGAGAAAATTTTCATTTGAGATTTCAATGGTTCGGTCTTGAGCTCAGTGTAATGACTCTGTGAATCGTCCTCATCAAATGATAAGTAGTTTTTGAAATTATATTTGATGTTTTCTAAAACGTCAACTTTGGAAATTTTTGGCTCTTGATGTTGTGAGTGCTCAGATTTCACAACAGTAATCTTCGTTTCTTGAGATATAAATCCTTGATCAATTGGCTCACATTGTATTACCTTACCATTTAAGTTTCTGACTAGATCATTCTTTCTAAATATTCGGTTCCCGCCCTCATTCATGATTCTAAACAAATTGTCACTCGATATCAGAGATACCAATTCGAAAACTTCTGGAGGAAATGAAATGATCATGCTCGATAATGTCAAAGGCTTCGGAGTGCCCACCACAAGACAAGAATTAATTGTTATCTGACTTTTAAAATGCATCAAGTTCGTCATGTTATTGAATTCCACAGTATTCGAACGCAATTCCTCCTCTAAATGAATCTTGAAAGTCCTGAAAGTCTCGGAGTTGGTCTCTTCGATCAATTTTATTGATGCAAATTTATCATTTTCTGGATATGAGCTGGTGTATAGATTGAAATACAAGTCTCGAGAAATGTTCACATGATCCAAGGAATAATCATCAGTCTGGTTGAAAATAATGTTAGCCCGGATAGGACTGTTTGGTCCCAGATCTGTATCTAAGACAGCATCTGGGTCCATTGTACCATTCTCGTTGACCAGTGTAGGCATGTTATCGTCCTTTTGTTGTAAAGACAGGACTATACTTGATAATCCCCACTTCAAAGATTCGAGTTGAAACTTTTTGGTACTCGGGAAAAAAAAAAACTGACAGATTGAAGAGATATCGAAAAGAGTTATACCATAACATACAACACTCGGCAATAGCTGAAGCATAGTCATCATGACCACATCATGACCAAGAGTCTTTGAGACTGTGTTGTTAGCAAACCCCGTCTAGCAATTGGTATCAGATGGATCATTACAAATACTTGCTGTTCAACACTACTTAGAGGGGAGTCTTCCTCGATGATGTTTGAAAAAGTCGAGACAAAGCGACTTTTTGTATATAAATATAAACTCTATCTACATGAAATCAGTCAGAATGGGGGAATTGTTGAACAGCTATATGTTACGTCAACGGGCACTTCTGATCGAACTACTCTCTGTTCTACATTGATAAGCACGTACATAGGTATTTTGGATGGCGCAGCGGCTGATTGACCTTCCCAGCGCAGATAAAACAGCTGACTGATTAGAGCTTCAGATTCATTCGACAAGTAGCCTTCTGCCTTGTACCTTTATATAGACTTGATTTTGCTGATGTTGACATGTTATTGCTCAAATGAGGATATTTCCTCTTTAGGCAGTCTGTGTGTGTATAGTAATATTATTGAAATAAAAGTGCTACATAACCAAACGTGAGAGAAAATTATAAAAATTTTCAAAAAAATCGAAGAAATCGAAACCGTAAAAGCCAACGAACATCCTTCGAATCAGACATGTTTTCATCAAAGACAATTGGTAATGCGTTTGTTTCTACAAAGGCATTGAGCAGTGCTTTCCGTGTTGCTGCTCGTGTTTCATCCAAGAAATCAGCAGTTACTTCATTTTCAAGAACTGCTGCCACTTTTGATCGTTCTAAACCCCATGTAAACATCGGTACCATCGGTCACGTCGATCATGGTAAGACTACTTTGACTGCTGCCATCACCAAGGTCTTAGCTGAAAAGGGTGGTGCTAACTTTTTGGATTATGGATCAATTGATAGAGCTCCAGAAGAAAGAGCAAGAGGTATTACCATTTCAACTGCTCACGTTGAATACGAAACTGACAAAAGACATTACTCCCATGTTGATTGTCCAGGTCACGCTGATTACATAAAGAATATGATTACTGGTGCTGCCCAAATGGATGGTGCTATTATTGTTGTTGCTGCTTCTGATGGTCAAATGCCTCAAACCAGAGAGCATTTGTTATTGGCTAGACAAGTTGGTGTCCAAAACTTGGTTGTTTTTGTTAACAAAGTTGACACTATCGATGACGAAGAAATGTTGGAATTAGTTGAAATGGAAATGAGAGAATTATTGTCTTCATACGGTTTTGACGGTGATAACACTCCAGTTATTATGGGATCAGCCTTGTGTGCTTTGGAAAGCAAGAGACCAGAAATTGGTGTTCAAGCCATTGAAAAATTGTTAGACGCTGTTGATGAATACATTCCAACTCCAGAAAGAGATCTTGAAAAACCATTCTTGATGCCAATTGAAGATTCATTTTCAATTTCAGGTAGAGGTACTGTTGTCACTGGTAGAGTTGAACGTGGTTCATTAAAGAAAGGTGAAGAAGTTGAAATCGTTGGTTTCAATTCTACTCCAATCAAAACCACTGTTACCGGTATTGAAATGTTCAAGAAAGAATTAGATCAAGCCATGGCTGGTGATAACAATGGTATTTTGTTAAGAGGTATCAAGAGAGATGATGTCAAGAGAGGTATGATCTTGTGTAAACCAGGAAGTGTCAAAGCTCACACCAAGTTCTTAGCTTCTTTGTACATTTTGACAAAGGAAGAAGGTGGAAGACACTCTCCATTCGGTGAAAACTACAGACCACAAATGTTCCTTAGAACTGCTGATGAAACTGTCATTTTAACCTTCCCAGAAGACGGAGACCATTCACTGCAAGTTTTACCAGGTGACAATGTCGAGATGGTATGTAGCTTATTGCATCCAACTCCATTGGAATCTGGTCAACGTTTCAACATCAGAGAAGGTGGTAAAACCGTTGGTACTGGTTTGATTACTAGAATCATCGAATAGACGAAACAACATTCAGTTTTAGTTTAATCCAAAAATCCTGTTTATAGTTAATATTTTTGAAATATGACTTCTGCGTAGCGTGTATATCTTTATTATTAAAACCTATATGATGTCAAAACAGATGCAATTAGTCACTTAACATTTTCTTTATAAATTTGAATCCACTTTTCAATATCTCTTCTCCTTGAACATAATAATTACTAGGCCCCAGTCTATTGAATTTATAATTGCTGTTCAAATCATTGCCGTCATTACTCTTCACATCTATTTCATCATTGGAAACTTCAATCAGATACGGAAATCCTTCAAAGGAAGTTATTGGAGGTATGTGATATTTGTTCAAATCTATGATATCAATGATGTTGAATAGGTTGTTTTCAAATAATTCTATCAATTTGTCGAATTCTTCTGGATCCAACTTTTTGGCACGCTGAACGCTGTTATTTATCAAAACGCCTCCTGTTGATTGTGATGATAGAAGCTGATGATTCTTTGATTGTTGTATTATAATAACTTTGATATTCCAAATTTCCCAGCAATTTGAAAGTCTCTCACTATCATTTCCATCACTTGATTTCTTCTCGTAAAATTTAATCTTGATGTTTGAAGATGTTTTGAAGTGCTGTCTTGCAGCGTTATCAGAATTGGTTTCCAAATTCAAACTATTACTTAGCGTATTGTAATTGATCACACTTTTGCTTGTAGGAGATGGAGAGTCATACGATGACAATCTGGATGCCGATAGCGAGGGGACAGATGACACAATCATGTCCAACTTCTCATTGATCAACGCGCTTAAAAGCGCATCATCTTCAATTACAGGGTACTCAACTGTGTTTAAAAATAAATCACTCGATGGTATGATTTGTCTGAAAATCCTATTAAAAAAAATTGTGTTGACTATCCCATATAGAAAGTCTCTCAAGTAATATGACTGACTTTGAGTCAAGGTCAAAGTTAGTTCAAACTCCATACTCTTGCTCAAGGATACATAATGAGATGAATAACTCAACTGATTATTACAAAAAAGAAAAATTGTTTTCACAAAAATAAAAAAAAATTTGAGTCACTGAAGAGAAATACATCCCTACTAAATAATTGGATAAATGTCAAGCAAGGCCATCCCTGGGAAGCTCATAAAGACATGGTCAATATCCAAAGAAGTTAGTCCTCCACTGTCTGAAGCTTCATCCAAATCAAAAAGGGTCAAAGCTTGTTTTCATTGCAGGAAGGCTAAAGTCAAGTGCAACAACAACAATGGAGATTACTCAAATGTCTGTAAAAGGTGCTCGAAGCATAACCTAGAGTGTTACTACGAGTACAAGACATCTAACTACAAAAATGTGAAGGAGGATATACCATCTGGGGATGATGGAACTGTGGCCAAAGTGCCCAGAACTACTGAGAAATCAGAAGGCTCGATATCTCACATTCTTAGTATTTTAAGCAACAACCAATCGTATGGAAAGTCGGACCAGGTGGAACTTCTGCAACAGAAGATCATAGGAATCAAGAGAGGAATGGAACAAGATGTTAGTTCAGTTCTGAAAAGAAGAAGAATGGAGGAACCTGTACCTTTAAATGAGATTATATCAGTTGAAGACTGTTTAGAATTGTTCAACTATTTCAACAAGTATATATCCTCTCAACTTTTTGGTTTTTATTTGTTGAAAAATGCTAATATAAGGGAACTTCACGGGAAAAATTCATTTTTGGCTATCACAGTCTCATACATAAGTTCAATCCACCATTTAAGCTTGAATGTGTACTCTGAGCAATTGAAGGAATTATTTGACTTTATGCTTTTCGAACTTGTCGTTAAAAATGAGCCGCCTCGTAATGATTTTGAAGCGTTCAACAACATCTTGAGTTTATGTCTTATTGGGTTTTGGTTAAATCAGAATTTCACAGGTTTTGCTGTTCAACTAGCCAAAAATTCAGGAATCAATTTGAATCGTAAATCCCCGATACCCGCTGAGGACAAGATGAAGTTATGGTATTTGTTGTATACCTTGGATGGACAGCAATCTTTGGCCTTTAACAGGGAACCCATAATAATGAAGGAAGATTTCTCAGTCCACATGATGAAAAAGAAATTGCTAGAGGAGAAACCGTCAACGTTATTTCAGGATATCAGATTAGTATCACAAGTGGAGTATAATTCAATTGTAAATGACATGTTTCAAGGAAGATCGTGGGATGTTCTTGACCCTTCCAAGTTTGGTATCCCGTTCAAGACAAACATGGAACTAGACAAATGGATGGTTCATTGGACTGTATTATTTGGTTCAATCAACGGATTTGACAATAATGTATGGTCCTCTAAGAGCACCTTTATATATTACAACTTTGCAAAAATGCACGTCAATTCCAAATTCATCAAAAGTCTTATTGGGACTAATGAAGTGTTTCTGAAATGGGACTATAATGAAAATTTGGTTGATGATGATGATTGTAAACGGATCAAGGAATTGACCGACACCAGTGACACTGATGAAAATGATGACTATAAAGACAACGATAAAGACAATGATAATGATAATGACGATGACGACGACGACGATGATGATGATGATGATGATGATGATCAGAACCAACTCGCAACTGAACAAGATCCAGTGATATCATCTCAAATTGCTACAGCTTCTGCAATGAACATCTTGCAACTTTTTCTTTTTGACAAGGATGTCATTGATTCCTTGAAGTTCTGCCCCACACATATACATGTTTTGTTGTATTATGCCCTGCTTTTGTCATTGAACTCTCCTTCTTTGGCTATGAATGGATACTCTGATTTCTTCAAATTGGTCAAGTTGCTCAAAAACTTGTTGAAGATATTATCCATAAATTTACCAATTGACAAGGCTTTTGGGTTGAAATTGGTGTTCCATATCAAGAAAGCAATAATAGAGAAATTAGAAGTATTACTATCAGCAAACGTGTTAGATGCTGATCAAAAATTGAAGCTTAAAAAGGAATTGAGCGTATTGAAGAATAATTCTCATATTGAGGAAGATTATGATACCGAAAGGGAGTTTAACGATAAGGAGAAAAAAATATCTGCTTGGCCAGGTACTGACCATAGTCATCCGGTAGTCAGTAACTCTAAGATTGTTGAATTTTCTTCTTAGATGATGTTTTCAGATTTAGACTATGAAGTACAGCATTGGATTAGAGGCGTAAAAGATGTTTTTTGACTTCCATCAAAGTGATCAGGATTATTGATTAAAGAGGACAACTGACTCGAGATCAATTGTTATATGGTTGATATTGATATGTATACCGCGTATAGATGCCTAATTAGGAAATAAATAGACTGTACAAAACTTCTTTGTGATTAGTGTCTTTTTACATTTTTTTATTTTTTTTTTTGTATCTTTGATTGTTACATTTTTCACTCCGATTGTATTTTTTTAACAATCGGCATTTGCAAGCTTCGATATCTAAAAGATGGTCCTGTCGAACTCGGAATCTGATAAGAAAAAGAAGTCGAAGCATACCAGAAGCCGTTTTGGCTGTAAGGAATGCAAGAGGTTGAAAATGAAATGTGACGAATTGAAGCCAAAATGCTCAAGCTGCCTCAAGAAAGGTAAGATCTGTGACTACTCGATGACCTTGACATGGGGTGGAAGGCCATATAAGACTCCTAAGAGTGATGTCATGGTCAAAGTGCCCCAAGAAATGATGTTCAATCTGTTGAACACAATTGCAGTGGCGGGACAAGAGGAGAATTTGGAATCTGTGCAAGTTTCGAATTCGAGCATAGAGAAAGAAATTGTTGATTGTGTCAGTCCCAAGGATGAGATCAAAGTGAAAAAGGAATCCCCATTACCCTCGAGGGGTTTCATGACACCTGGTGGTAGTTCTATATTCTTAGATGATTTGCAAGAGACAATGCATGAATATTCCAGGACATTGGGCGAACAACAACCACTTGATGAGACGCAAAACATGTCTTCAACTACAACGAAGAGACACTTTGATCATGTACCCAACCTGTCAGCTCCCAAGGGGAATAAAAGTAGAAAGACGTCAGATCATATGGCCAAATACTTGAAAGAAAGCCTTGCTCCTGGAATTTTGTCGTTGACAAACGCATTGGAATCGATTGCTGGTGATAAAACTACATTTGCCAATTTTGAAAATTTCAATTTATTAAGCGATTTGGCATATTTGCCAAATGTTAATGATTCAGGTAGCAGTAATGGTAGTCCATATAACATGATTTCTTCGAATCCACCATTTGAAGAACAACAACCAGAACAGCAAGAAATCTATGGCGATTTCTTCCTGGAGATTGAAACTTACCAGGATGATTTGATGAAGATTGAAAGGGCATTTGAAGTTGAACCAAAGGGAATGTTAATGGATCCAGTGAGAAATGGGATCACACTCCATAAAGCTTCACCTATTGTTGACGTGAGCGATGTGGAAGACGAAGATGATGAATTAAACATGTACAATCAACAGGTTAGACTCATGCATGGTGATTATGCATCATCTTCTTCATCCAGGGGTTACTCTATACCAAGAGGTTTAATCCCATTACCGGATATTTTGTTAAATGTTCCGTATTATCTCGAATCATTCCATTTTTTCAGAGATGTCACATCGGGGACTTTGGTTCCTGCTCCTGCACATATTTACAAAGAGAATCCCTTCAGAGTGGTGTTGCCTAGATTGGCTATGAGCAATGAAAGTATCTTGTCGATCTTGATAGCATTTGGTATCACTCACAAGAGTTTTATGTTGGGTCAGCCAGAACCAAAAGAAGTTTTGGATCAACTTTTATCGAGATGTTTCAAGGACTTGATCATATTGTTGGAGGACAAGGAAAATTGTAAAAGTGATTTGACGTTGGCCCTTGTCTTGATGATTGGTTCGTATGATATGTTTTCATCAATTCAAAATAATTGGAAAACACATTTCCAAGGAGCAAAACAAATAATGCTGAAAAGAGGGCTTAAAAGCCCCTTCAGCAAAAAATCCTTGGAATTTGCCAGTAAGAAATTCAGCAAAATTGACAAGCTTCCATTAACTGTATCTTCTGTTCCAAAGCTGGAATCGAGGGCGACAACAGTTTCTCAATTTTTGGTTGGATGGTTTAATTACATTGATGTATTGAGTTGCTTGGCCACTCCATTGAAGCCAACCCAAGTCAAGAGCATTGACATGGAAAGGGAGAAAGCTGAGAATTCTCATTCGACAACGGCTTATTATGGCCTTGAAGAAGATGTTGAAATTGACATGTTTCTGGGGTTTGATATTAGATTCTTACAAATTGCCAGTGAATTGATGCAACTCATCAAGAGGGTCAATTTGTTCTTGATAACCACTGGGCAAGATTCGGAGACAGCAGTTCTTCCCCGTGAATATATCTTGAGAGCTGTAGAAGTTAGAGAGAACTTGAGTCAAGTTTTCCATACTTCAGCACAAAAGTACCTGGGTGATATCAATGATTCATTTTCTGTATTGAAGTCAACAAATGAACTTTTCTACTTGGCTCTATTGATTCATCTTTATAGAAGAGTTTTTTTAGTTCCTTCAAATTCAAATGTGATAAAATCATTATGTTTGAAAATCCTGAAAATTTTACGTGAAAATATTCCTCTTGGATCAAATCTGGAGATTTGTTCATCTTTTGTCATTTTCACAGCGGGTCTGGAAGTAAAAGACGAAGAGAGTAGAACATTTTTCATCAATAGATTAACAAATCAATTCAATATTGGGAATTACATTTGTAAAAAACTTAGCGAGGTGCTACAATTAAGTTGGAAATTGAACAAAACATGGATAGATGTTGTTGAGCAATACAACATTGATTTGACATTTGTATAACTCTATATATTCATATATATTCATATATATTTCATTTCACTTTAAAAAAATTTGGGAGTTGAACTTCTTTTGATCTTTTTGAATCTTCTTCAAATCCTCCAACCTTTTCTCCAATCTGGTCATCTCTTTGACTTCTTTATCTACAGTGAATTTTTCATCGTGACATTTCAATCTTTGCACAGGGTCAAACTTACCAAAACTGGTATTTCCGTGGCCATCAAATTTTAACAAATACTGGTGGAATTTCCATAATGATGTTCTATGACAAACTGATAAGACAGTAATGTTTAAATGATTGATTGCATAATCATAACACTCTTGTTCTAACTCTTGTGATATTGATGAAGTACATTCATCAAGAACTGCAAATTTTGGCTGATGATAATATAATCTGGCCATTGCCAATCTTTGTTGTTCTCCAATAGATAATACCTCGGGCCACTTACGTACAACATTCAAAGGAGAAACGTCACCGTTTGATTCAAAAAGTTCGGACTCCTCTTGATCAGATAGTATCTTCAGGCTTTCGGAAATCAAATGAGATAGTTTGACGATACTGAGCAATTCTGCCAAGGATTCATCTCCTTTTGGGTTTTTCTCATATTCCTCCAATGAGTCAGGATAAATAATTTGTTCTTTCAACGTTCCAATAGTTAAGAAAGCTCTTTGTGGCAAGTAAAACAAATCCTTTCTTGAGTATGGAACTGTCAATGTTCCTGGGTCCTGCACTTTCCACAATCCACCTAACACTCTGAAAAGGGACGATTTACCACAACCATTTGGACCAATGATCAAAAGATTATCGCCTCGTTTGATCGAGAATGATAAATCTTGAAGTAATACATTATTCATTGGCGTTATCAACGGAACATGGTTGAATGTTATTTCATCTCCATATAAGATATTAGAACCTGAAATCAATGGCTGATCCTCTCTCGACTGTGAGCTACTCTTGGACATAAAGGAACCAAATAAGCTTTCATCTTTTTGGTCTGTTTGTGATTCATTCTCCTGCTCGTTGCTCAACTCCTCAAGAGTGTTTTGAAACTCTACAATTTTGGAAGTATAACCTATCAAGTTTTGTACATTCTTTTTACTTTGAATAAGTCTCCCCAATGAGTTGGATGCACTTAATAACAATCTTCTATTGGTGATGAAATTTGACGTAATTGAGCCCTTGTCAACATCATTGGCAGTGAAAACCGGAATAGAACACAATATCAAGCCTGATGCACCCCAGAAGTACTTAACGATGAAATTCATGGTGAAATCATAAACTGCCAATCTTCTAAACTCCATCTTTTTGAAGTTCTCCAACTCAAAATAGTTCATATCAACCAAATCCAATTCTCTTGTATGTCCCTTTATCAATGCAATCTCCTCAGAATTGTCAATGATTTTGGAATGTGTCATGTGAAATTTATTTTCCAACTCATTAGACTTGGTTGAAAGCCTAATGAAGTTTGGTGTGAAATTCTTCAACAAAATTGTAGAAAAATGGGTAATTAATCCAAGAAATAAAACACCCTCTGCAGAATTACTCCCACTGGAAGACAATTGGTTAGCACATAATAAAAGGTCCAAAACTGGCTTCAAAATTTGAGAAGGCAATGATGTCAATGAATTCGAAAACCGCTCAACATCTGACGTTATTCTTTGATTTGAGTCATTGATCTCCGGTCTGTTGATCAATTTATATAAAGTACTCTTATCGTCTTCGGGCAAGTAGTCATCCAATAAGCTATTTGTCAAATTTGTCCTTACAGATTTTGAAAAAACCTCCTCCGTGTATGTCAATGCTGAATTGATCAAAGCAGCGGGAAAACCTAAAAACATCCAAAGACTCAATTTTTTGAAAAAAATCTTATAACGCTGATTGACCAATGATGAAACAATGAGACCATCAAGTGATGCTACTTTCAAAGTCAACAAAGCTCTTATTACCAATAGTATAATTTCAAGGGTGAGATTTTGGTAGACGGAAAAGGATGAGATTGCTTTTAACAATTTTTTCAAGTTGACCTTTGTCAAAAGCTTGGTCCGTTTCTTAGGATTGTTATCGACAACTTTCTTATGTTTGTTAATAGCCTTGTCTCCCTTTGTCTTGTCGGAAGTCACCATGTTATTGCTGAACAAGGTGTACAACAACAACAGAACATAGGAGGATTTCAAAATGACATTTCTATTTGATGAATAGAATCGAATCAATCTCTGGTTGTGCATCATCTTCTTTATTTACAAATATGACACTTTACAAACACCACTCCTTTAATCAATTATATATATATATATATATATTCATTGTTATCTGTATATAATCAAGTCATCAAAGGCGAGATGAGCTTTTACTAATAAAATAAACAAAAGTGGAGATTTAATTTAGCATGTGCTTTGTGGCCATAGACAGCCCCAGTTTTTCCTCCTTTTTGGCTTTATGATCCAATTTGGATCCCTTCTTGTGCTCGTCACTGTAATGTCTCAAGTATCCAAGTAGTGGTTTGTTAGTAGCAGATAAGGGAATCACCATTTGACAATCTGGACATTCTACCGCTTCAACTCTCAATTTTCTCACCTCACTTATGTAAACTCCATGACTTAAAGGTTTCGGTATCGAGTCTCCATTGGAAAAGACTCCGTGTTGTTTGTTCAAATGATGTAGATAAGTTGAGTTCTTAAACTCAGCAAATGTTATCTTTTCACAGTAAGGACAGAGGCCTCCAGGGTTTTGCAGCTTGTTTGACTTGATTGCTGTGTTTTTTTTTTCATATACATGTCTGATCTTACCGCCGTTGTTACACACCTCATATTTTATCATTGAATCAAAATTGGAGCTACCCTTCTCTTCTTTATGAACTCTTCTCACAACCGGATGATACTGGTAAAGCTTGATTGAACTGTTTTTCATTTCCTTCAATAAATTAATTTCGTAACGATAAATTTCATCTTCTTCTTCAAAAAGATCAATTGTATAACCATTTGGCTTTCTGAGCTCTTCAATCAAACTGGCAATGATTCTTTCATCTTTATAACGTATCAACAATAGCATTTCATCGCCTTTTGTAGGGCACATTCTCCTAACTAGTGGAATTATTGGAGTGTTGTTGTCATCATCATTATCTCTCACTGGTGATGGTGATCTTGATTCTTCTGTATAAAGCACTTGAGAGTCTATAGAATTACATCTTCCGCTCAGCAAAGCATCTCTCACTGGTTGTGGAGTATGATTAAAGTTTAACTCTCCTGTACGACAGATTTGACATTCGTTGTCAATGCACCACAGAACAAACTTTGGTGCATCTCCTCGTGGGTGACTTGGTGATATTCTCCTACCCAACATATATGTCTTGTTATCATTTTCAGATGGTTCAAAGTTTGGATCAAAAACTTTTGGATCTACAGTTTCAACGAAAGCCGCACTTTTATCCTCATCATACTTTTTGAATATTGTAGTCTTTTTCCACTTCTTATAATTTATGAGCATTGAATATTTTGGTATCATCCATCTAATGGAAAGTAAGGGCCTTTTACTGTTACTTCAAAAGCAAATTTCTCTTTTGTATATATAGAAGACTTTCAGATGTATTTAAATAATAACCTGATAAACCATGAGTTGAAAAAAATTTCAAGCATAGTGAATACATTTGGAAAGCAAACTATGTTCGGAGAAATTGTCAAAACGGGATCAGAAAGAGCTATAGTTTCCTTTTTTTAATCTACTACATCCCTTAGTTTCCGAGTAGCAGAATAATATGTTATATATAACCCAAACTTTTTAACATGCAAAAACGTCATAGTAAGAGTTTATGTAATATTAAGGAGGTATTACGTAGAGGTTTATTAATGTGGAGCCATAACTATGTGAGTTTAAGTAATTTTGCTTTCAGAAAGTGGACCCTTAGATTTGTTCACATTAAGCAATCACTAATTGGGGAAACTTGAGAAAAAGGAGTAAAGTTTCTTAGAAAGCGAGATAATCTACAAGATTGCAATTTATGTATGTTCTTCATCTTGAAATCTTCAATGACTACTGCAGCTGCTTTCCAATTTTCTTCGGCCTCAAACAGTCCATAAAGTGACTATAACCTTCTTTCGTAATCAGTTTGACTTCAAAAGAGCGAATTATCAACACAAAACCAAAATGGACGAAAAAAAAAATCAAAAAACAAAATGGAACAAAAAAAAGTGAAAAAAAAACAGATACACAAAAGTGAACGACGAAATTACCAGATACAACTTTGAATAGCAATTTTGGATATGGATTCTCCATTAGCTAGTACCTATGGAAATAGGATCAATAGAGCCCTTACATCGGCAAATGATTACCACAGTGAAAGACACAGAATCAACAAGAGGTTGGCTAAACTCAGGGATAATTTGTCTGTCAAAAATAAAAATACCAAGAACTATAAAAAGAGGGAATTTTCTGCAGAGGACTATGAAAAGGATTCCAGGGTGGGAGATGTTCTTTTACTCACCGTAGAACGTGATATCTTGTATGCTTTGGAGACTAAAATTGTAATTGAAGTTCAATCATCAAAGGCAAAGGAAAAGTTTATCAACTCGAAATATAAGAGGGCCATTTTCAACTCCAAGAAGTTGTTATCTCTTATTTCCTCACTGAATGATTCTATTAAATTGCAAATTTACATTTATGCAGCAATCATTGAAGGTACTTACTCAATTTTCAGAAGAAGATGGGACGAGGCAAGTTTCTCCTTGTCTTTGGCTAGATTAGGTTTACAATATTTGTCAAGTCAAAATTATCCAAATAAGGAGATCTTGGTAGATATCATTGATAACGTCATAGACCCATCACTTAAGCTTTCCTTATACAGTTCATCTACCTCCCAATCATCAACACCAAATTTGAATCAGATCTCCAAGAAAGAGATTAAGAAAGATTTGATACCATATTTAACACCTCTGTTAAAACTTTTTGATCAAGATTTTCTTGAGCAAGAGGATGAGATTATGGACCTGATAAAGGAGATTTCATGGTCTAAATATACAGCATCAATACACGATGACGACACCTCTAGATTGGTTATGATTGCTGAAAAAAATTCAAATGTCGAGCTTTCAAATGCTACATCTTATGACCCTGCTTTATTATCATGGCAAGATCTTTTGGATCACCATTCTTTGGAAATGGAGAAGAAAGCCGAGTTATCAGATGAAGAGATTCAAGACAACCAAATCTTGTTGACTTATATCAATTACAAGTTAAATTTTCTCAAAATCGAAAGAGATTTGACTTTGCTAGAAGAAATCGAATCAAAGGCTTTGAACAGATCATGGATAAAAAAATCATTAAAGATTTTGGACAATGTGTTGTTGAACTTGAAAGCAATCAAAGAATTGCCTGGTGTTTATAACGATGAAAAAATCTGGAAAAACTTGGAAATTTACGAAAAATATTATGAAATAGTAAAGATCAACAAACTCAGTGAGTCGTACTTGATCATTGGGAAATTCAAAGAAGCTCTCCTGTTATTGAATGAGTCATCAAAGTCAATCAATTCAATTAACTTCAATGATTTGAATGATGAAAATCAAAGAAAATTACCAAAATTCTCAGACTTGGAATTATTGTCCAAATCAATCGAGGGCGGCTTACTTAAATTGCAAGCATTAACTGATTATTACTCAAGTGGTTCTGCCGCTGATCAATACTATGTTGATAATTTAAAATCTGTTCCACACGATTTCTCAAAATTGGTAAATATCAAGAATTTCCAAATGATTCATCAAAAACCTGTTCTTTTCGATATTGCCTTCAACTACATTGGTTACTCAAAGGATGAAGAAGAAACCAAGGAGAAGAAGAAGTTTTTCGGCTTATTTGGAGGCAATCGCTAGTGTATATAATTAATATATCGTTGTAAAACCTATCAATAAATCAATTTTTGTCGTGCAAATAAAAGCCGTTGGTGAGTCTTTTTGCCCAAATTTTTATTTTTATTTTTTTGTTCATAAAATTTTTCTTACTCACACAAAGTGCATCGAAGTAAAATATACATATAAAGAGAAGAGCTTTAAATAATGTCTCTACATCACTCCAAAGATAGAGCTCAAGATATAGAGATACAGATAGACACTGTAACATCGAAATTAAAGAGAAGACAAATCAGTGGCTCATATCATGTCGCACTTGAAACATGCCAGTTGTTGATGAGAGTCATATCATTATCCAGATGGACTCAAGCTGATCAATTGTTAGATATAGTACGGCAAGTGGGGAAAAGAGTGATCAATGCTCAGCCTAGAGAATTCAGTAGTGGGAACATTGTGAGAAGAGTCTTGTCCATGATAAGGGATGAGATCAATGATGAGGAAAATGACGTTTCGAATGATCCTAATAATAATAACAATCATTCAACAATGATAAGTTCGATGTTCTCGTTACTTTCGACCAATGACAAGACACACGACTCTGCTAAATCTGCAGCTAAGAATCTGGATATGAGGTCAGTTATTATCCAAGGGATCAAAGATTTAATGGATGAGATTTCTTCAATCAGTGAGAATATAGAAACAATGAGTGTTGACTTAATCCATGATAACGAAGTCTTACTTACTCCGACACCTGGATCCAGAACTGTATTGAACTTCTTGTTGAAAGCTCGTTTAAAGAGAAAATTCACAGTATTGGTAACGGAATCATTCCCTAACGATACAGAAATAGCGCATAATTTTGCAAAGACTCTTGCAGAAGCAAACATTGAAACAATTGTAATACCAGACTCGACTGTGTATGCAGTGATGTCAAGAGTAGGTAAAGTGATTGTCGGTGCCAGGTCTGTCTTTGCCAATGGAGGTTGTATAACAAGTGCTGGTGCCGCCTCCTGTGTTGAATGTGCAAAAGAACACAAGACACCGGTTTTTGTCACTGCTGGTTTGTACAAATTAAGCCCTACTTACCCCTTCGATAGGGATAGTTTGATTGAAGTGGGTAATTCAGGTAAGGTTTTACCATATGATGATAACGATTTAGTGGGAAATTGTGAGGTTACCAATCCTCTATTTGACTATGTTGTCCCTGCAAACATTGATATATACATCACCAACATGTACGTATATTTTTCTTCCTGCCAAGTTTCAGAGAGTCATTTTTTACTAACATTTATCAACAATTTAGTGGTGGATTTTCTCCAAGTTTTATTTACAGGATCGTTATAGAGAATTATAAAACTGAAGATGTCAATCTTGATTAAAGAGATTGACTACTATGACTTTGTGAACTTTGGCTTCATGTACTGTACACCACACGATTTTCTTCCCATATGCCCTGTTCCTCGCTCGGCCTGATTTTCATCACTTTAATCAGGTCTTGAGCTGGATGTCGAAGCGTCTAAGAATTTTGAAGATTTGTTTCTTCAGTCTTCACTAAAACAAGACCTTTGATCAATGGGCAATATCAACTATAATGTTGTTCTTTGAGTACGATTACTCCAAGGTTTAAAATACTCATGGTGTAATTGTAATTATCCGACTTTACATTATTCATTCTCTAATTTGCTAAAAATTATTATCTAGATTGTTGATACTACCAATAAAGTATACAATCTCACAATTAGCCTCATCATCTAAATTACAATGTAGCACCAACAGTTCCATTTCCCCCAATATAAGCGTTACCCGCTCACTCAATTCACATAATTTCGAACCCAATCTCCAATCTTTCAACTTCACGATCACATTTATCGGATCATCACCATCTCTATCGTCTGTATGGATATCCCCATCTGTTTGTACTTCTAACTTATCTCTCCATGAAATGGTCACTTTTCGAAGATCTTCCTTAATTGTCAACCCTAAATATCCATTTCTCGTCCCGCTTAGATTCAAATATTCTGATTTCTTATATCTATCAATTCTTTTGAACAATGGAATAATATCCTTCCGCAACGTCATGAACAAATCGATATTAGCCAAAGAGGGTTCGGTGATCCTTTCATCACTCTCCTTTTTCAACAATCGTATTGGAATACGAAACGTATGCGCCACTGTGGATGTCACCGTTAAATGTTCATTGTAGAAAATAGACAAGGTTGCCAAAGCCTTGGAACCGGTGGCACTTACTTTTTTTTGTAATCGTATTGACAATCCTTCTGAGTTGGATCTTTCATAGTTTTTGAGCACTTGATATAACGGCTCGATATTGATCTCTAGCGCTATGATATTGTCCCTTATTGACTCCACTTCATAGACATCGAACAAGGTTTTGGACAATTTGCACCACACCTGTGGTTCATTCAATGCAGCTGAGATGATATGGAGATGAGTTGGTGTGAACCTCAAGACACAAAATTTTCTCAAGGATATTATTGCCCCTAGCGTGTCTATTTCAAAGTTAGAAATTATTCGTACTGTCGAAAATTGATATGAATAGATACTTACTTCTCAAGGCCTCTGTAGAGGTGGTTGATATCTTCAACTTCATAAGGGTCTTGTGGAGGTGTAAACTACACTATTAAACATTTATGAGAATTATTTTTTTTGTATACAGTTTTTCGTGTACGCGAAGTACCTCTTTTGATCTATAAAGTTCAATTTTCACCTTTGACTTCTTTGGAGAATTCCAAGATAAATTTAGCTAATAATTCAACACTTTCCAATTCAACAGCGTTGTAAATTGAAGCTCTTATTCCCCCAACAGATCTGTGTCCTTTCAAACCTGTCAATTTATACTTTGACTCTGCTTCTTTCAAAAATTTCAGTTCATTTCCATCACCATTCAAAGTGAAAACAACATTCATCTTACTTCTGTTGGCTGAAGAGACTGGCAAATTGTATAACTCCGGATGAGATTCAAGGGCGGTATACAATGTGTGTGCCTTTTTCTCATTTATTTCTTGTTGCTTCAGCAATCCACCAATTTTGATAAGTCTTTGCAAAACCAAGTCAATGATATGAACAGTGAAAATTGGAATTGTGTTATAAGCAGAGTTGTTAGCAATGACAGTAGGATAGTGGAATGCTATTGGTGATAAAGCAAGACCAGCTGATCTAACCTCTTCATCTGAAGGTTGTTCTATCAAATCTTTTCTGATGATGTAAATTGTTATACCAGCAAGTCCAACATTCTTTTGTGCACCGGCCATAATACAGCCAAATTTGCTGATATCCAAAGTCTTTGATAAGAAATTTGATGACATGTCAGCGACAATTGGAATACCTGCATATTTGTCAAATGGGAATTCTTCAAACTCTACTCCGTGGACTGTTTCATTATCACAATAATATACATATGAAGTTTCATCTTGTTTCAAAGCACTCCACTTGTCTTCCAGTGGGATGGAACCAAACTTGCCGTTGATTTTTTTCGCATCGACAATGACTTCGGTTTCAACACCTAACCTAACAGCTTCTTCATTAGCCTTCTTTGACCAACTTCCAGTAACTGCGTATCCAGCCTTGCCAACTTTCCCTGTTCTTTTCAAGAAATTAGCTGATAAATTTGTGGCAATTGAGGAAAACCCACTAGTACCACCACCTTGTAAAAAGAACACTTCATAGTTATCTGGAATACTCAACAATTCAGTCAAATGTTTCTTTGTACTGTTGATGATTTCAATTGCGGGCCCTGAACGATGAGAGATCTCACCAGCTCCTAAACCTATTGATTGATAATTTATCAAATCTTGAGCTGCCTGTTGTAACACCTCAGTTGGCAACAAAGCTGGTCCAGCTCCAAAATAATGAGGAAGAGCTCTTTCTAATGACATTCTGTTATCTTTCTATGACGTTTTGATCACTTTGTAGAGTCTACAAACTTGAATGATTCATTTTTTATATTTTCATCAATTTTTTTCAGTTTTTTTTTCATCAAACAGAGTCATATTAGAGATGAGTCAATTATATAGTGCTATACTTTGAATTTGTTCGAAGATGAATCTTCTTCAACCTCCCATTTCTGCTTGAAAAGTTCATTGATGAAATGAAGGACATCCCTCAGTTGATCCCTTACAAGTAAATCGTTATCAGTCTCTGTGATATACTTCAAAACGGTCAAACATTTTCTTCCATATGATTTAGGGACGCTTTCTAACCCACCGGGACCACTAATCAAATCATAAATCAACACCACGGCAGACCTTCTCATGATCAGCTCCTCTTCAGATGTCTCCAAGTTCAATATACCTAGTACACAATCGAAGCAGTCCAGAAGATGGTCAATAATACCCACTGGATTGGTCTTGCAGCACATACCAAGCAACGACATTGCCGACATACGAAGAGTGTTTTCCTGTTTCAGATCAGGGGAGCTTGGAATTCGGATGATCTCTAAAGTCGTTGAAGTGATTCTACTAGAAATCTCTCCTGACATGGTGTCATTTGAATGAGTGATGAACCTCAACAAGACTTCCCCAATCCTAAGCCTTTCATCTAAACTGTACCTGTCATTTCTATAAATTGATAACAACATTGGTAGAACCTCATTTTTATTATAAGTAATCAAGGAATCCAATCCTTTAACAACATTTAAATAAATAAAAGGCTCTGGATCTTTCAATTGAAGTAGATGTAAATCGATTGCGGATTCCAAAGAGATTGCATTTGATTTTTTGATAATTAATTGTCTCAAGAGAAATAACCCATGCGCTCTAATAGGAACCAATGGATCATTCAATGAGGTGATTGCACGTCCCAAACTGATTTTATCGATGTCATCTTCTGTCTTTTCAGCAGGTAGTCCACCTTCTAATAAACGCGTAATTCTTTCTTGTAAAGATTGAGCAGACTTATTGAATGGGCCCAAGTTATTCAACGGGACAAGGATCTCTTTCAACGTGTCAATAGAGCTTACAGAAAGTTTCTCAACAGAAGTTTCAGATAATATCGCTGATAGCAATTCTAAGACGACTTTCAACGATTCGGACAATTCATTCTCTTCGTCTTCGTTGTCTTCATCATCAGAGTCACCTTGCAGTTCGTCATGTTGAATGATATTGGTGATTGATTGGTGATTGACTTGTTGTTTGCCCCTAACCTTAGCCATGTTTTCCTGATTATTGAGCAACACATTTTTTACCACTATTAACATATCACCTGGCGATCTTGATAAACGCTCTTTAAACTGTTCAACAATTGACTCGAGAAGTTTTAGATCGATAAGCAATAAGAATGGATTTGTATCTTCAGATAATGACTCGATTTTGCTGTCACTGACTTTTAACCATCTTTTCAAAATAACAGAAAACTCCTTTCTTAGTAAATCATCATCAATTTCTTTCAAAATGGATATCATCAAATTGACAGCCATATCAAGAGTGTTGAAAAACTCCTCGTTAGATGGCTCTATTTCACTGGTGTTTCTATTGATTTGAATTAATCCATTGGGACCAATTGCGAATGTCCAATTTTCCCCATTGAGTGTCAATAAATTATTAACTAGCGTGTCCAAGGCAACCTGATTGTTAGTTATCGTGAAATAGGACACAAAGATATCAACAACAGGCCCAGTCTCACGTGAGCATTTTTTGTTGAACAAAAGATAACCCCACAATGATAAAATCAATGGTTCGAATAGCACGTTCAACAATTCTGGTGAAGATTTCTTTGATAATGAAATGATAAAATTAATGGTATTGTTCAAGTCTTTCTCTGTAGTCAAGATATCATCATTATTTGAACTTGGCTCTGGATTTAAATTGTTCCAAGCACGTTTGAAAATAAAATCCTTGACTATGCTTTGATTTCTCTCAAAAATGGATTCTACTATATGTGTGGCAATTGAGGTCAACAGTGGTCTGTTGATCAAAACTAGTATATCATATAATTGACTTCCGACACTGCTGAAATAATCTACTGAGGTGACCGACTGAGGCTTGCTGATTAATATCCTACTCACATGATCTATTTTTTCAATGCTAATGTCCTCATCATCCCTCATTCCAACAACAAACTCGATCAATGACATAACACCATCTGTTCTTTCAATAGCAACAAGTGAAAGTCTCTTCGATGCAAATTCTTTGACCCATGGTTGTGAATATGGTTGTAACAATAAGGTGTACAAGCTGAATAGTTCAAAAGTGGGACAAATTTCTTCAATTCTGGAAAACTGATCTTTATACTGTTCTCTATTTCCCAGATCTGACAAGGGATTGGACATCAAGGAAATTGCTCCAGTTAATAAATCTGAATAACCGGAACCTCTCATCAACAAGCCTCTCACATCTCCTCCGTTTTCAAAAATTTGAAATAATTTCGATACTAATGATTGTAAAAGAAGTTCTGCCTTTTGCGGATCTTTCACCCTTGTTATGCTTACAGATGACTTGTTAAAACTTTTCAATCTTCTCCTATCCAAGGGCACACCTACACCATTGGGAAGCAGTGAGTAGAATCCCTCCACTATGATCAAGTTTAACAATTCACCAAATATTTTCATGTCCGGTAATGATATGGTAATCAACTCTTTATTGGTTGAATTTCTCTTCTCTTCGTTAGATAACTGTTGGATCTTGAGCAAATAATCTAAGGCCTTAGTGATGACATCCATTCTTTTACCAAATTGGTCCTTATCTTCATTTGATATCTTGGAGTATATATGATCAATTGGTTTGTCATTCTTTGGCACTTCTAAAAATTCCACAATCTCCACAAAGAGCTTGTCCAATGGCTTTCTAGCAGGTATTTGAGGATGCAATAGCCTTTCCTTTAGACTCATCTGCTTCATGCTCTGGATTCCATTATCAGTAGGCTCCATTCTATCAATATTTATCTACTCCCGCTACTGTTATTAATATACTTGATCAGACAGAAATGTCGTTTTGAAATGATCAATTTCTTGTGCTAACAAAAATTATTTTTTTAACAAAAAATTTTTTTTTTTCACTGCGAAGAGCTCCTTTAATAGTGTTCTATCATATTGTATTTATATTTGTAAATATATATTTATACATATAAGGGACTCCAGTTTGATATTTTCAGTTTTAGTATTGAGGACACTAGAAAGAACTAACATTTGAAATTTTCATTTCCAAAAATCATCACCCAGAAAAATAATATCACAGAATGACACTTATAACTAAATTAACACAAGAGGAAATGGACTCTATTATTTATGACGCCAGAGCCGGAGACTTAGAGTCTTTACAAGAAGTCTTCAAGTTGATAGATCACAAGTTGCTCAATGATATCATTGACGAGTACAGTTTGAGTACCCCTATTCATATGGCAGCTGCAAATGGTCATAATGAAGTACTACTATACCTTTTATCACTCATATCAAAGGAAGAAGCCAAGATACTAGTGAACAAACAAAATGAAAGCGGCAATACAGCACTTCATTGGGCTGCCTTGAACGGGAACGTTGAAACTATTAAATTGTTGTGTGATTTTGAAGCTGACCCATTCTCCAGAAACAAGGCTGGCCATGATCCTATATATGAGGCAGAAAATAACAACAAGGAAGAAGCAGAGAGCTATTTCTTGAAAAGGTTTGCAGTAGAGCCTGAAAATGACGGAGAGGTTAACATTTCAATCAAGGAAGGAACAGAGATTCAAGATGCGACAAAAGATGGTATAGCAGCTGAAAAAGAACTCAATGAACAAAAGGAATTAGAGACAAAGACTGAAAAGTTAGAGTTATAGTCATCATCAGTCTTACACATAACATAATCTAACAGTATATAATGGGGAATAGAATCAACATAAATACTTGAATGAATTGTAGTAGTAGTAGTAATAAGTAGTGCTCGCGATATCATATTTACCTATGCCCACGCGTAAATCGTATCACTAACAATATCAAATTTCCACAAAATTTTTCTTTCTCAAAAAAAGTTTGTATTGAATGAATTGGATGAGTAACCTGCTTGAGTTTAAATAGTAAATTAGACATGAGTGAGACAACTGAACCAACAACAGTTGGTGATTTGGGATTCGATCCTACATTAAAGAAGAAGAAGAAGAAGTCAGTTCCAACAGATTCTGTTGATGCACCAACAAATGGTGATGAAATTGATGATATGTTCAGCGGATTGAAAAAGAAAAAGAAGAAGAGTAGCACAAAGGAATCAGCATCTCTGGAGCCTGTAGATGAATTGACTGAAACTTTGGGTGAATTGAAATTGAAGAAAAAAAAGAAGAAGAGTTCAGCTCCAACAGTTGTTGATGATTTCGAAAAGCAATTGGAGAAAGCTGGTGTGTTGGATGGTGAAGAATCTAAAGAAGGAACACCAGATGTATCAAGTGATAATGTCGCTGAACAAGCTAATAACGGTTTAAAATATTCCGATTTATTATCACGTTTCTTCAAGATATTGAAAGAGAATAACCCAGAATTAGCTGGTGAAAGATCAGGTCCAAAATTCCGTATACCACCTCCAGTAGTGCAAAGAGAAGGTGCAAAGAGAACAATGTTTGCCAATGTACAAGAAATCTCCCAAGTTTTGCAAAGATCTCCAGAGCATTTGATCCAATATTTATTTGCTGAATTGGGTACTTCTGGTTCTATCGATGGTCAAAAGAGATTGATTATCAAGGGTAGATTCCAACCTAAACAAATCGAAGCCATCTTGAGAAAATATGTTCTTGAATATGTCACATGTAAGACATGTAAATCTATGAATACCGAGTTGAAGAGAGAAAGTGCAAACAGATTGCATTTCATCGTTTGTAAAGCCTGTGGTTCTACAAGATCTGTTAGTTCGATTAAAACAGGTTTCCAAGCCCATGTTGGAAAGAGAAAGAGGGTTGGTTAGTTTATTTCATGAATTTCTTGTATTTCTTAGTCTTATAGAGTATCTAAAAATTAAACATCATCAATACTTTATACAAATTACATTCATCATTAAAAATTTTATACTGCAGCTGAATCTCCCATTGCTGCAATGGATGCTATAGAATCTCTTGTCCACTCATCAGTTCCAAATTCAACAACTTTCATATTGTTCAATTGTTTCACCTTTTTCCATGAAAGATACAAATTTACAACATCTTTCAATAATACAATACAACAACATCCTATCAAATTTCTGAAAAAAGTAGCCTCATCTGGTGTCTTAGCAAATCTATTCAAAAACTGAAGTAGAACTTTAGATCTTGAGAGTAGAACAGTTGACACTCTTTCTCCCAACATTGGCCACATAATCGTAGACAAAATGGTGAAGAATCCGGATGACTTATTGAAAACAGAGCTGTAATCATATTTCAAACAATTTTCCAATTCCCTACGATGTCTTGAACGTTTGACACTCTTCAATTTCGAATTTAATGAAAAATAATGCATTATTCTTTGCCATATAGATTGAATGTTCTTATTAGCCAATTCATCTTCTTGTTGTATTTCATACTCTTCTTCATTTTCTCTTTGGATCATGTCCAATTCTTCCAAGGACAACCTATCAGCAATAAAACTAGGTTGTGATGATCTCACCCATTTGTAGTAAACTCGGTTGAAAGTTAAGCTAAACAACAAATTGTATACATATCTTGAAAGATTCAATATGCATATACCTTGTCTTGCTCTTGGTTGACTGTTCAAGTCTCCAACTCTTTGCAAGAAAAATAATGGGAACATTTGAATTAAAGCCTCTTGCACGTTTGAAGTCTTAAATGGACTCTTTCTTAATAAACTCAAATAGATAGGTAACAACGTTGTTATGGAGAAGAACCTTCCAGTAAGTAAATTCTTATTCAAAGCATCAACAAGACCTTTAGCCGGTATGTTTAAAAGTTTCATCAAGACACTATCTGGACATATAGTGGTTAATATTTGAATACCCATACCGCTTAAGGTAGCACAGATACTTGCAATAGTGGAAGCTATAGATGTTGAAATTAACGTTGAGTAAAACATGAATCTTGTTCCTGAAGTGAGAAAGCTTTGAATATATTGCACGAAGGAATTAAACTTGTCCTCATGATTTTTCAAAAACAATGGATTTGAACATTGTGGACATTTGACACATAACGTTAAATCAGTGCTATCAAGAAATGGAGGAAGAAAACGTTGACTAATACTCTCTGTTCTGATATTGATTCCAATTCTGTCAAACACATTGACAGATATATTTTGAGGTTGGGGCACCAGATTCTCTCCATCTCGTAATAACAGTCTTCGTTTATCTAAATCAATACTCAATATCCAATTGATCAAACACTTTTTATGAGCAATTAATGAGCAAGAACAAGGTTTGATCCAATCAGAAGCATCTTGTGGCGTTCCCATAGGAGGCACCTCGTCACCTTCTCCTAAACATATCCAGCACCTGTTTCCATCATGCAATTCTTGCGATGTTGAGCTTGACATTGTTTGATATCGTAAATTGTTTCTTTTAATATTTGCCTCTGGGGTTCTCTTGTGTTTTTTTTACTCCTTCTGTTTTTTTTTTCTGTAATCATTTGAATCTTACACATACGAAAGCACGTTACTATCCTGTTCAATATCTGTTCACACAACGACAAGAAATGTCCAATGACGAAAATATAAGCCTACAAGACATTTATAATGGGTTCAACAAGAACAAATCTGGTAAGCATTAATCCCTTACAAAACATAGATTGAGAGAAAGTTCACTAACAACGATATAAGCTATCGAGTCACAGATCAAGACACTGAAAGATCCCGAAGAGTTGACAGCTTGTAGATCATCGATTCAAGATTTGAGCAACTCCTTTTCAAGCAACAACAGCAATTTCTTGCAGGTGATACCTGCATATGATCTGAAGTACTATTCCGAAAGCATTGATAAGTTAATCGAGCTAGTTGAACTGAGAAAGAGAGAAATTACATCTCGCCAAGGAACTAAGAAATTCACCTTCAAGAGCCGTAATTTGAAACCGAATAAGACAACAACATCTGAAAGGACAACTGAGAATACTTCAAGCGAGGAATTTTTGAAACCGCAATTTGAGAATATCATCGATCAAACATACATAATTCCTGAATCAGCGTCAAAATCACTTTTCATAAAAACGGTGGAAAATTCAACTGTTATAATACCAGAATCAGCCATCCCATACTCATTACATCTTTCAGATTTAAAGAATTCTAAAATCGTGCTGTCATCAAAGACATCAATTTTCATTGATAATCTGACTCATTGTCAAATAATCACTAAATCATTGCAATTGAGATTGCATAATATTACGGACTCTGTTATCATTCCCGAGATATTAAATGAGGCTAATAGGATTGTTATAGAAGATTGTAAAGGATTGCAGATAGGGCGACAAACTGGAAAGAATTTTGTGGAAGTTGATGATTTTAAAGTACCTAACAAACTTAAGAAAAATCCAAATTATGATTATTTAAATGATGATGACAATGAAGTCTATGAGAAGATCAAAACACTAATAAAAGCTACATCTATTTGAATTTTTTTTTTTTAATCATAATATTAAAAGAACCGATATTAAACTATATAAAAAGAACTAAACATTTTAATCTACTTCTTCCATGGCAGATTCAGCAACAGCTTCATCGTCAGCCTTTTCTGTGGTAGCTTCAGCAACTTCTTCTTCATCTTCATCAATATTCAAACCTAAAGCAATCAATCTGTTGATTCTTGAAGCAAATGAAGTTGGTTCATCCAAGGTGAAACCTGATGTCAATAAGGCAGTATCGTACAATAATGTAGTTAAATCTTTAACAGTTCTATCTTCAGTACCATCAGCATCAATTTTCTTTTTCAATTCTCTGATAATTGGTGATTTTGGAGAAATTTCAAAAGTTTTCTTTGAGGCCATGTAAGAAGACATTGTGGTATCTCTTAAAGCTTGAGCCTTCATGATTCTTTCCATGTTAGCAGACCAACCGAATTGACCAGTTCTGATAGCAGCTGGAGCATCAACTAATTTGTGAGAAACAACAACTTTTTCAACTTGATCACCCAAAATATCTTTCAAAGCCTTTGTTAATGGTTCAAATTCAGCAATTTCCTTTTCTCTTTCAGCTTTTTCTTCTTCAGTTTCTTCAATTTCGAAATCCTTGGTAATATCAACCAATTTCTTGTCTTCAAATTCTTTCAATTGAGTCATGGCATATTCATCAATTGGGTCAACTAAGAATAAAACTTCAAAGTTCTTAGCTTTCAAAGCATCCAAGAATGGTGATTTTTCAACAGCCTTGATGGTTTCACCAGTGATATAGTAAATGTTCTTTTGATGTTCTGGCATTCTAGTGACGTAGTCAGACAATGAAGTTAATTCTTCAGTAGACTTTGTTGAGTTGTATCTCAATAATTTAGCCAAGGCATTTCTGTTGCTTGAATCTTCATGAACACCCAATTTGATGTTCTTGCTGAAAGCAGTGTAGAATTTGTCAAATTGTTCTTGATCTTCAGCAATTTCATTGAAAGTTTCAATAACTTTCTTGACAATGTTCTTTCTGATAACTTTCAAGATCTTGTTTTGTTGTAACATTTCTCTTGACAAGTTCAATGGTAAATCTTCAGAATCAACAACACCCTTAACGAATGATAACCATTCTGGAATTAATTCTTCAGCTTCATCAGTAATGAAGACACGACGAACGTATAACTTGATGTTGTTCTTCTTCTTCTTTGATTCAAACAAATCGAATGGAGCTCTCTTTGGAATGAACAAGATTGCTTTGAATTCTAATTGACCTTCAACAGAGAAATGTTTGACAGCCAATGGATCTTCCCAATCGTTTGAAATGGATTTGTAAAATGCATTATATTCTTCTTGGGTGACTTCTGAAGGGTTTCTTGTCCATAATGGTTTAGTCTTATTCAATTCTTCAGTTTCAGTAACTGTTTCCTTAACCTTCTTTGTCTTGGCTTTTTCTTCATCTTCATCTTCTTTTACTTCTTCAATCTTTGGTTCTTTGTCATCTTCAGTCTTTTCTTCAGTTTTTTCTTCTTCTTCTGGAACTTCTCTTTCAACTTCCTTTGTGACAACCAATTGAATTGGGTAAGCAACAAACTCAGAGTGACGCTTAACAACTTCCTTGATACGTTTTTCTTCCAAGTAGTCTAATTGATCCTCTTTCAAGAACAATCTCAAAACGGTACCTCTACCAATTCTTTCGTTTGTTTCATCCAAAGTGACACTGAATTTACCACCAGCGTTAGATTCCCAAATGTATTGCTCATCATCATTGTTTTTAGAAATGACTTGAACATGATCAGCAACCAAGAATAAGGAGTAGAAACCAACACCGAATTGACCAATCATGGAAACATCAGCACCAGCTGATAATGCTTCCATAAAAGCCTTGGTACCAGATTTAGCAATGGTACCCAAGTTATTGATCAAATCAGCCTTTGTCATACCAATACCTGAATCTCTAATTTCTAAAACTTTTTGTTCTGGTTTTGGAGTTATTCTGATAAATAATTCTGGTTCTGTTTCCAATTTAGATGGATCAGACAAAGCTTCGTATCTTATTTTATCCAAAGCATCTGAAGCATTTGAAATCAACTCTCTCAAGAAAATCTCCTTGTTTGAGTAAACAGTATTGATGAACAAAGACATCAACTGAGAGATCTCAGCTTGAAACTCGAATGATTCTGTTTTATCGCTTGACATTTTCAATTAATGATTATAGATATGATAAATGTTTTGTAAATCTTAACTACTAATTAATATGGAAATTTAAAAATTGGTCAAGAGGAATACAATCGAATATATATAACTTCAATTGTCACCAGAACATTTTTTTTCTCATCGTTGAAAAAAAAAAAATTGTCTTCATGGAACATTCTAAAAAGTTCTATTGATATTCACATCTGATTTGATTCGATTTAGGGGCTGTCTTTGTTTTTTTCCCGTAATAGAATTGTATCAAACAAGAGGTGGCGAATGCAACAATAGGGCATGGTAACCGTGTATCTCAGAACCATTCCAGGTTTGGACAACATAACATTATCAAATGTATCCCCTTCGACTTCTACACAGGTGCTAGAACAACAGATCATCTCACGTTTACCGGAGGCTGTATTAAAGAAATCGGTGATCGCAAAGCTAAACGGTCAATCCATCACCACTGTTTCAAATGTACTGCTGTTATTATCACTGCCAGATAGCGATGTGCTTGATTTGTCATTGAGGATTTCTTTATGTTGCTGATAATGATTATCGGGTCTAAATGATGTTTACCGCCCAAAGATGGTAGGGGGCGATAAGCAACACGCTACATTATAAGATTGTTACGACTTCCCACCTTTCCATGTAAAAAGTTACATTTCAGATAGTGATTCAGCTTCTTTGTAATTCTATAACTTTTTCAAGCTATCTTTTGCCTTTTTAAATCTCTAAAATCTTCGTCTCCAACTCTTTCATCAATAACAACATCCCCTTCGTTCAATTCACCAAGATTTGAAGCTTGAACATTTTTAGTAGTCAAATTATCTGTGTTGGCGTCTATCATGTTATTTGACCGCGCCAAATTGCTTTCAGTGTCAACTGTCTGCGTCGTCACCACTTCTGGCCCAACTTCATTATTATCATTTTGAACAGAGGCTCCCAGTTGAGCAGGAGCAGGATTTGATACGCATAACTCTGTTGCCACATTCCAGAACATCTCTTCTTGCTTTTTGAGACCGTCTTCATCCTTTTCATCTTCTTCATCCAATTTAGATGCTTCTATATCTTTTAGTAAACTTCCGACAGCACCATTTGGTCGCGTCTCAGAGATCCTTTCAACACTCATCTCAGGTATTAATTCAGAAAGCTTGGCAATCTCCTTATGGGTTTCTGAGTTCTTATATAACTCTAATTTCTGCTGAAGCCTAGAGGATGATTTCAGGTTCTGCTTAAGTAATATTTCTCTTTCCAATTTTCGTAATGGAATCCCTTCAATTTCATTTTTGTATAGCACTTCGGTTTCATCACCATATCCACCAAGATAAACACCAAGTTTGAGCAACTCAGCTTTTATATCATCGTCATTCTTGAAAACTTCATAATGATTGTTCAAATAGTATTTGTACACATTTTGAGCGATACGATTATTAGAGTAGCTCAATGATTTATAGTAATTAGTTTCAATCTCTGGATTAGTTTCAATTACCAAATCCGCATCCGAATCTTCATCATCTATATTCTCAGGGGCACCCAAAAGTTTCATAAATGATTTGAAGGACCTTTCTTCTGAGAGAAGGAATTCTCCTTTCTTACGGACCAACCTACCACGGTTGTACAAATACATTTGCTGCTCATAACTTCGCTTCAATGTTTCTTTCAAACTTTGTATTTTTCTATCCTTCAATTGGATCAACTTATCCTTAGCCTCGCTCTCCCGTAACAAATTTGGATCCAAGAACTCAGGACGTGACAATTTCATAGATTGAGAAGGTTCAGGAAGCACTGATTCCGGTTTTTTGCTTTGTATTTCCAACTGTTTGTTGCTTTCCAGAGCATCTGCAAGCTTCTGTTTGTAACTGAGGATCTCCTTCTCATACTTGACCATTTGCAGTTTTGCTTCAAACTTTGAAGTGGGCACTTCCACCGATGGAAAATTGGGGAGCAAAGTGCTTTCGTAGTATGCTTTTATAAATTGAATCAATCGTTGCTTCAAAGATCTTATTGGATATTTCTTCCTCAATGCCATTATCAACTTGTACAAATCGTTATCTAAGAATTTTTCGTCTCCCACCAAGGTGAGAGCATTCGAAGACACACTCAGATTTCTCAACTTGATATTTTCTAAACATATCTCAACAGTAGCTGAATATCCCATTACTGTCACCTCAGGGAAAAACTTTTGAAACGTCTGGAAGCTCGAAATGAAATGGGATAGAGAATCAACTTGGTAGTTGAAAGACTTATAGATAAGAGCATAGAATAAGAAGAACGCTGCGTCCTCCTTGTAATCATTGAAAAAGTCAACTTCGTGTCTCCTGATTGTAAACATATCATCAAAGCAGTATATGAGAATGATCAATATCTGTTCTATTTCAGACTCCTGAAAGGATCGCGAGTAAATTATTAAAATCGCGAGGTTCATCATTACGCGCTTAAACCTAGTTTCATCAGACTCCCCCTCAACCACCAGTAAGTTGACTAATTCACCCTCAGTGATGAACTCAGATGCAGGCTTTATATAGCAGAGCCAACTTATAAAATTCGTATAATTATAGTCAAACTTTGCTTCGTGATCCACTGTCAACAAATCGCGTAAATCATGAACCATATACTCAGGGTCTAGTTTTTCCGCCGACAGCAATGATATCTGATCATCTCCAAATAGGACTCCACCTTCAAACAATTGTGAAGGTGTTTGTAGTAACATTTCCAATATGTATTTTGATTTCCAGAAATAATTGTCGATTTCACTATCAATGAGCTCGAAATAAAAGTCTGACTTTAAATAAGCCTCATATTTTGGATTGTGATTGTAAAGCAAGTTACAGTCCTTCGTTATTCCATAGTTAAGTTCAATCATACATCTTTGCATTGTAAACTTGATTGATGATCACTTCTTCCTTACAAGTCTTTGTAAATTGTTTCTAAATACTTTTTCTTTCTCTGGAGATAAAAAAAGTAGTCTCAGGTGTTCAAATTAATTACCCATTGGGAAGTATGTTTACATTTCACGTAATTCGAGAAAGAAAAATAAAAAAAATTAGTGAGGTAAACAAATGGGTTTGGTAAACAAACAAGAAGAACAGTTTGCGAGTTGGAGTATCATGAGCAGTCCTAACAAGAAGGGCAGTATTGCCTCAAGGTACTTGGAATCACTTGGACAGTCTCTCGCACTGCTGCCATTGACTTCTTCTTCCAAGTTCAACAGCAGTGCGAAGGAAACTAGCGATGAATTCCAAAAGGGCAAGACAACAACTTCAACACAAGATGATGACAACGAAAACTTGTCTCCCATTCGAAGGTTGATTCGTGAAAGGGAGAGAGCAGCAGGAGAAAATGCTTCACTGATCAGCCGATTGCCAAAGTCACCTACCAAGTTAAAACTCAACTCCAATTTGGAACCAGCCCCCAAACTAAATTATCAAAAACCAAACTTACTGAGTAAATCAAAACAACAGGAGGACCGTGCTGAGTTAAACCGGATTGTCAGTGGAATGTCACAGTCCCCTTCTTTGAAGAACTTGAACAAATTGAAGTCAATTGAAACAAAAATGAAAAATTCTAAAGGGAAACAAACACTTTCAAGCACTTCCGGTAAGGGTTCTCCAAAGAGGTCAAACACTACAATTGAGACAGGCAGAAAGTCGGCTCAAACATATGAGTATCTCTGCCGTATTGCGGAGTCTAAGAACTGGTTAGAGAAGACTTTGGATGTGCAGATTGATCCGGAACAGGAAGATGACAATAAAATCATTGTAGATTTTGCTAATTATCTCAGAAATGGTATTTTATTAGCAGAGCTCTCCAAAAAGTTCTCACCGCATTCCGTGAAGAAAATCTATTATGGAACTTCACCGAAAGTGGATTATAAATCCAAGTCTGGCTTTCAATTCAAATACACTGAAAATATCAATTATTTTTTTCTGATGCTCGAGGAGATGAGGTTACCAACTGATTATCGATTTGAGCTTACTGACTTATACGATCTTAAAAATTTTCCCAAGGTCATATTTTGTCTTCATGCATTGGCATACATGCTCGCTGTCCAAAAGAAGTGTCAAAAAATGGATCATATCGATGACATCGATTTCAGCGATACTGATATTTCTAAAACGGAGTCAAATATACGTGGACTTAAAATTCCAAATTTCGATAACTTTGATGATATTGAAGCAGACGAAGAAACAGAGGCTGCTGATACAGCTGACGAGCATAACTCTAAGGATTCGGAAGAATCGAACCAACAGCCAGAACTTCAAGATGTCCAAGAACCTCAGGAGGACTTAGAAGTGAAGGATAATGAGTTTGAGTCATTGAATAATAGTTTGCCGAGCTCAAAAGAAATATTGGAGGATGACATCTTTGATTCTGACGTGGAAATTAAGTCTGAGGATGACTCCATCATTGAGATTCCACACACGGATGCTGAAGAATCTTTTGGATTTACTGCCACCGTTGATGATATTCACAAGAAATACGAGACTTTGATAAATGAGGATATTCACAGATCGCCTACAAGATCGCCTACCAAATACAACCCGGATACTACATCGAGATATTCGCCTCTTTCAATCGACCGTGGAGAGGAGATTGCTTTATATCTCGAGGCAATTATTAATTTACAAGCTATTTCAAGAGGTTCGTTGTTGAGATACCAAATGTTTGTTGATAAATTTATGCTAAAGACTTGTAGGGATAGCTTATCAGAGTTCCAAGCAATTTTGAAATCCCAGTTATTGAGAAAGAAGCTTGCTACTTTGAAGAAAGATCTCACGTTCCATTCTGGTGGTATTCAAAAGCTTCAGTCGTTTGTGAAATTCAACAAAAACGACGAAAGATACTTCAAGATAAATGGTGCTTTATTATTTCATAAAGAAGAGATCAAACAACTTCAATCTATTCTGAGAGGATTTGCCACAAGGGAAAGAATATCGGAAGCCAGGCGTGAACTTCTCCAATCTACAAATGCAATTATTAAGTTACAAAGTTATATAAGGTATAAAGCGATAAGGGATCTGACATCATTGGAGATTGACCAAATAAGATCGATTACTCCATCCGTGATTGCCCTACAATCACTTATTAGAAAAAGATTGTTCAATGATGTTACTAAAATGTCACTCGCAAAGGAGTATTCGCCGGATGAAGCTATCTTGATCTTGCAGTCTGTTATCCGTGGAAAAAATCTTCGCAAATTATATCATCTGGTAGCGAAGACTTTGAACAAAAGTTTAGAACCGTTGGTTGAAATACAAAGTGTTGGAAGGGGTGGAATATCAAGGAATAAACTTAATGATGTCTTGGACACACTTTATTACCAAGAACCAAAACTTTGTGAACTTGCAGCAATTGCCAGAGGAAGATTGGTGAGAAAGTTTATCAAAAATAGAAAGAAAGAGTTACAAAAGGAAGTAAATTCAATTATTGCTGTTCAATCAAGTTTCAGAGGAGTTTTAGGAAGATTTGAGCAAGATTCTTTATTGGATGATTTGGATGATGCTAGTGATGAGATTCTGATGCTACAGTCCATTGCCAGAGGTAAAAGACTTCGTAGATCGTTTGACACCAAATGGGCACATTACAACAAGCCGCAGAACGTTCAAAAAATCATCAAGATTCAAAGTTATATCAGAACTAAGAATCAAGGAAGTGCCTACAAGTTGTTAACCACTATGGAAAAGCCTCCATTGGTTGCTATCAAGAAATTTGTGAAATTATTAGATGAGAGTGAAGTTGAGTTTGACGAGGAGATTTCCTTGGCAAAATCAAAAGATTTAATAAAGAAGACAAATGATCTGATCGTTAGACTTGAAGAAGAGTTGGACCTGTTAGATCTTAAAATCGAGTTATTAACCAAGAACAAGATCACAATTGACGAGTTAGCTGCTTCAAAATTGCACCCACATACAAGAATTGAAGGTGGGTCAGAAGTTGCCGGTTTACCAAAGCCAACTCGTGACAAAATTGAACTTTACGAAAAAATGTTCTACTTGTTACAAACCAAGAGCGGCTATTTTGTGAGACTATTCGATATCATTGAAAAACACAACCTTCAATATGATATTGGTTTATCAGAAAACATTGAGAATTTCCTTTTGAAATTGTTTGGCTATTCATTACACCAAGAGAACAAAAAACAGTTATCCAGAGAGGAATATTTATTATTGAGATTAACCCTTGATGCGATATACCACAGTATCGATAGTTGCAGCTCAATCGATGAATTTAAATCTTGGAATAAAGTTGAAACGACATTAAGAGGTCTTGTCTCTCACAAGTATGTTTGGGAGTTAATGATTTCTAGTTACAGCAACTTAGTTGAGCAAAGAACTTTAGTGAAGGATGTTTTTGGAAGCACAGTGGAATCTGTGATTATGAATAAGGAACTTGATCTTGAATCGCATCCAATTTTGATTTACAGGGCCTTAGTTGAAGATGAAGAGAGGAAAACTCAAAAACCTTCTAGGAAACCAATGGACATATCAGCTCAGGACGCCATTCAAGACCCAGAAGCCAGAGATAAGTTTGTCGCCAATCTTGGAAACTTGAGAGAAATCTCCAATGAGTTCCTTCTCTCTATTGAAACCGATGTCGCAAAATTGCCAATGTACATTAGAGTTCTTTGCAACGAGGTATACAAACATACTACGCAGAAGTATCCAAAAGAGTCTGAAAGATTTCATTTGTCAATTATTGGGAAATTGTTCATGAAGGAGTATTTTTTGCCTGTGTTGTTTAAGCCTGAGAATTATGGTATCACGATGTTAAACTCAGTGGTGAATGAAAGAATAAACAGTAAGATCAAGAAGAATCTATGTGAAATCGGAAAAGTGTTGTATCAATTAGTTTCTATGAGACCCTTTAGTGCTAAAAATGTGTATTTGCAGCCACTCAATGATTACATTGAACAATCGGTGGAATTGGTACGCCGTTTATTGAAGACGTTGATCGATATTAAAGATATTGATGTTACTTACGATATGTCCTTATACGATGATATGATTTCAGATCAAAAACCTGCAATATCCATGACTGTTGAAGATTGTTTATCATTTTCACACATGGTAACCAAGGAAATCGATATCATAGCACCATCCAGAAATGATGTCTTGAGAAATTACATAACACAGATAAACTCTATGCCAGACAATGGGTTTAGATCTTTGGATCGTGTTTCACTTGAATTGATCCCAGTAACTGAAGATGATAATCCAGTGAATGCCAAGGCAAGGGCGCTATTCTTGCAAGTGAAAAGATGCATATTGTATCTCATTCAGGTGCAAGATGGAGATAATTTGGTTGATCTTTTGGTATCGCATATAGAGCCGGAGCATGAAAGACTTTTCAAACAAGTGATTCAAGAGGAGAAGAAGGATTTGAAGGCGAAAAATATTCAGAAACCTTATAGTGGTGGTTTGTTAACTATCGAGTCATACGATGATGAGAAAAATAAGACAATCTCATACGATTTAACCAAAATGTCCTACCATGAATTGAAGAAAATGACACTTGAAAAATTATTAGAGCTTGAAAAACTTGGTGAAGTCACACGTCAAGATGGATTTCAAAGATTGTTGAACGAAATAGCAAATGATATTAAGGCCAAACACACTCACAGATTGAAATTGAAAAAGGAATCTGAAAAGGCGGCAACAACGTTGTCAAAGTTGAAATCAAAGCAAAAATTTTTGAAGCAACAACTTGACAGCTATAATCATGAAATAGATCTAGCCATTGGATCATTGCATACGTCTTCAAACAAGAAAAAGAGCTTCTGGACAAGAATTTTCTCAAGACAGTTTTTCTACCAAAGAGAATTGAAGAGAAATGGTAGGTTGCCGAAGTTTGGATCGTACAAGTATTCCGCAAAGTATCTTTACGATAATAGTATCTTACTTGAAGTCAATGGAATGACACTATTGGAATATGAAATGTCAGCATCTGGATCTTCAAAAATTCCAAAATTAGATTTCTCATTCTCCTGTGATAAAGTTGGAATTTTCGAGATTGAAATGAGAAATGGAGTCAATGTCATGGGTGGAGCTTATCAAAAAGTGACCTTGGATGATTTATTGTCGTATCAGTACGAAAACAAAAAGGAAGTATCCATGTTCAAGGGAGTTGCTAAATTTGACTCAAATGCGCTTATAGCTTTCATCTTCAGGAAGTTCTATGATAAACATTAATATATACATTTAAATACGTGTGATAGTGCAACAACCTTTAAGGGTGTAACAGTGTAGTTGTTTTGTATTGCCAGTAGAAAAAAAAAAATTGACAACAAAAAAACAAATCAAAACACACACAAACATCGGTCGAACTTGATCATTGTTGTTGTTGTGCCTCATCGCAGAGTAGTTAACTGTGTTGAGAGCTACATATGCTGACGATAAAATTCAAGATGAATAGAATACCTCGCAAAATTGAGGCATTCTGCTGTGTGATAGCTTCGACTTTTCCAAAAGCATTTTGCTCTCTGCTTTACCTTTGGGCATTTTATGCCTTAGCCATCGATCTCAGTCCCACATGCTTTGGCGGAGTGATAGGTTTCATCGTTTCATTTCTGACGTTTGGTATAGTGGTGTTGGGATTATATACTTATTTCTTAGTGATACAAGTTGGTGCCGGATCACCCTTGGATTTTAAAGAGTTGTGTTTACAACCTTCCCAGAGCTTGGAGGAATTTCAACCACCACAGTATTTGCAATCGAAAACAATTACCGTGAAAAATAACGGCGATTTCAGGTTCTGTAACAAGTGCAAAGTTTGGAAACCAGATAGATGTCATCATTGTTCGTCGTGTAATAAATGCATCCTCAAAATGGATCATCATTGCCCTTGGTTTGCCACATGTATTGGTTTCAAGAATCATAGATATTTCGTCCAATTTTTGACCTATACACTCATATACGGATTTATGGCAACGGCGCTGAGTAGCGTGGTATTATACAAGTTCTTCACCAGTGAGGAGTACTTGGATAGCTATTTCTCATTAACCTATTTATTCTTGTTTATATTGGGGTTGACAATATTTTTCAGCGTGTCCATTTTTGATGGCTTTTCGATATACCAATTGATGAAGAATGTGACAACAATCGAGTCGTACGACTTTCAAAGATATAGGTCTAATATCACAAAGCCAAGAGACCCCTATTATAAATACTCGGACAGGCCAAACTCGGATAAACTAGGAAACATTTTCAATTTGGGCTGGAAGGCCAATTGGAAATCTGTCATGGGGAGTACTTGGATTGAATGGTGTCTCCCAGTTCACATAAAAGGCGATGTTGAAAACTTGAGTTATTCCAATGGGTTGAACTTTGAGGTTAATGAAGAGATCTATACAAAGTTATTAGACAACGCTAGAATACAGAACGAGTTATATGACCAGTTGGTGTCATACAGACTGCAGCAGAAGAAAGTGCAACAAGAGCTGTTGGAAGAGGAGCTGCTGGCAAATGGTACAAGGTATGGTGAATTTGTATAGATTTATGTAGACAAAAGTCATAAAGAATCAAATTTTCTTCAAAGAAATTGCAGAAAAAAAAGTTGTGAGAACGAGAAAAAAAAACACATTCGAAGAATTGAAACAAAAGTTGAGCTATTTGTGGTAACTATCAAACCATTCAAGATAAGACACAACTATGACTTTCACTGTCAAGCCTTTTGATCCTATTACTGTTAAGGGAAACAGTAAGAAACGTGAGTAAAATCTTTGGAAATCGTGATACAATGACGATACAATCAACAGTGACTTTTTGTTTTACTAACCAAAATTAATATAGGTGTCGCATACTTTTACGATTCCGATGTTGGAAACTATTCCTATGGTACTGGGCACCCAATGAAACCTCATCGTATAAGAATGGCACATTCTTTGATAATGAACTATGGTTTATATCAAAAGATGGAGATTTACAGAGCCAAACCAGCTACAAAGCAAGAAATGTGTCAGTTTCACACAGATGAATACATTGATTTTTTAGCAAGAGTGACGCCAGATAATTTGGAAATGTTTACCAAGGAACAAGTGAAATTCAACGTCGGTGATGATTGTCCCATCTTTGACGGTTTGTATGAATTATGTAGTATTTCAGGTGGTGGTTCAATGGAAGGTGCTGCAAGATTGAACAGAGGTAAATGTGATATAGCTATCAATTACGCTGGTGGTTTACATCACGCTAAAAAATCAGAAGCATCTGGATTTTGTTATTTGAACGATATCGTCTTGGGTATCATTGAGTTGTTGCGTTACCATCCAAGAGTGTTATACATTGATATTGATGTCCATCACGGTGATGGTGTTGAAGAAGCTTTTTACACTACTGATAGAGTAATGACTTGTTCATTCCACAAATACGGTGAGTTTTTCCCAGGTACAGGTGAATTACGTGATATTGGTGTTGGTAAGGGTAAGCATCATGCTGTAAATATTCCTTTGAGAGATGGTATCGATGATGCCACTTATAGATCCATTTTTGAGCCTGTAATTCAAAGAATTGTCGACTGGTATCAACCATCAGCCATTGTATTACAATGTGGTGGTGATTCTTTGAGTGGTGATAAATTGGGCTGTTTCAATTTGTCCATGGCCGGTCACGCAAACTGTGTCAATTTTGTTAAATCATTGAACATTCCATTGATGGTTCTTGGTGGTGGTGGTTATACCATGAGAAACGTTGCAAGAACATGGTCATTTGAGACAGGGTTATTAAACAACGTTGTGTTGGACCCAGAACTTCCTTATAACGATTACTACGAATATTATGGACCTGATTATAAATTAGATGTCAGACCATCAAATATGCACAACGCCAATTCACCAGAGTATTTGGATAAGATTCTTACCCAAGTTTATCTGAATTTGGAAAATACAAGACACACACCTTCTGTTCAAATGAACTATGTCCCACCTGACATGGAAGATTTTGGTGATGAGGAAGAAGATACAGAAGCTGCAAAAGAGACAAAAGGTGGTTCGGAGTACGCTAGAGACAATATTATTCAACCAGACAATGAGTTTTATGCTGATGATGACCACGCTGAAGGTATAAACTCCAAAAATGAAGACGAGGATATTCAATCGAGGTTGGAAAGAAGAAAAAACCAAGTTCCAATCTCTCAACCAATGAATGAAACAACGGTGGCTGAAGACAAAATGGAGGTTGATGGGGAAGCTTCCACAGTGTCTGAAAAGGTTGCTGAGAACAATTAGAAGTGGCGTTTGGTTTCTGTCTTTTTTTATTATTTGCTTTTTATTCTCTTAGCTAAACTATTAAAAGTTTGTTTACTTATTTCTTTTATTACAATGTGTATTATTTTTGTTTTTGGAAACATTTGTTTTCTGTTAGAGAATTATGTCGTTGTAGACTTATTACGTAAACTATGTGACTTGAAGGGAGCATTACAATTTCGAAATGATAAAAATGCTTTCACAAATTTTTCAAAGTGTATACGGAGTATGAACCAACAACGCGTTATGTTGCTCTCGGGCATAGTACAATTATGTCCCTCGAAGAATATTCTTCTCACAAAGACACCTCGTGAGTTTCTGAATTGCGGTGGCAAAGTCATGCGATTGTTGAGTCTGTCGACTCCAGAATTTTCTATCAAATTAATTATTTCCCGATCAGGAAATCACAAAGAAATTCTAATAATTTCCAGCGAGTTCTGGGTCTTCTCTAGAACTTGGTCCATCAACCTCCTCCAACGATATATAATCAGAGCCTACCCACTCTCAAAATGTGTAATTTTCATATCAGCAAGAATAGTTTTTTTAGAAAGTTAGCGATCAAATAAAAATAACAAAGAATTCAAACAACATGTCCGTTTTTTACAATAACGATCCATTTTGGAGTTTCTTCGATAACATCAACGAAGAAGTCAACAATTTCAATTCCCTTCTTCAAAGAACAAGACCAACTTCAAAGAAATTAACCAATAACAATTCGAAAGAATTAACTAAGAAGGATGCTAATAAAGGTGGTGAGATCAGACCATGGTCTCTTGATCCATTCTTTGCAAACAATTCATTATTCAGTTTTGGCGATGATTCTGATTTTGTTCCACCTGTTGATATCATTGATAAGGAGAAGAACTATGAGTTGCATGTATCCGTTCCAGGGGCATCAAAGGAGGGTATCACGATTGATTTCAGCAAGGATGAGAATCAATTGATCATTAAAGGTAATGTTCCTTCTACTAAGCCAGAAAAGAAAGAAGGAGATAAGGATTCTGGGGATCATTATATAGAGAGATCCTTTGGTAAATTCGAAAGAAGTATAACATTACCTGTCAAAGTTGATGGTGACAAGATTAAAGCATCTTTTGAAAACGGTGTTTTGAAGTTGGAGGTTCCAAAAGTTGCAGATGGTGATAAAGACAAGTTTAAACGTATTGAGATCACCTCTTCAGAAAGTTATTCATCTTGAGCTGGTCTTATAGTTTTTTCTTTCTTGAAGATGATTGTGTAGTAATCGAATAATCATTATTTATATTTAATTTATAAAATTGTAACGGATAAATCTAGCAGTAAAAGCAGTCTCACGAAAATCTGTATCTTTTAACTTTGTTTATAATTTTGGTCTTGTTGCAAGTGTTGCTTTTAATAAAGAGGCATCCTTGTTAGCCATTCTCTTTGGAGTTAATTTGAAAGCATCTGGGATCTCAGTATCAATGATTGATTTTTCTTTCAAGATGCATTCAGCAATAGCCTTAGCAGACAACAAGACTCTTGGCATACCATGACCATGGAAACCGGCAATGATGTATTTACCCTTTTCAGTGAGTGATTCACCAACGTATGGTAAGGAATCATCGGAATAACCCAAGATACCAGCCCAAACGGATGACACTTTGCTCTTTACATCTTTCCAAGTGTAAAAATGATCTTGCATATAGTTATCGAAATAAGTGTCTGTATTTTCAATGATGAATGAATCATCAACAGTGTTGAAGAATTTCTCTGGATATGGGAAAATGTGCTTTTTAGCACCACCAACAATAATTGATCCATCTGGTCTATTCACCAAGTAATCTGTTTCAGAACCTTGATATCTGAAACCATAAGTGTTTGTCAAATGTGGGGTTCTAATGTTAGGATCGGTTCCAACAATATGAGAACACAGACCTTTAATTGGTGTTATCTTACCATCAAATTCTGGTGCAATTGCCTTGGTGTACGCATTTGTTGCCAAGACCAATTTGTTACAAATGACAGTTCCACGAGCTGTTGATACCAAGAATTTACCATTAGCCAATTTCTCTGTCTTTACCACTGGAGTATTGGTTTGTAAATTTAATCCCTTGTTCAACAATTTTCTCAAAATACCAGTGATTAATTTATATGGCCAAATAGAACCAGCTGTATATGTGATACAGTATTTGGCATCTTCAACTTTTGAGATAATTTTGGCACTCTCACCAAAAACGATCTGACAATCTTCTTTGTTTTTAAGAAATGGATTCTTCTTCATTGCATAAAACCCAGCAAGAGACTTCTTCTGTTGTTCTGGATCAATATCAACATCACAAGCTCTTGTGACGATGAAATCACAATCCAAATTCTCTTCACTCACAAGCTTGGCCATCGCTGGAACATGAGCTGCTTCGAAATTGGCGATTTCAGCAGCAGTTCTTGCTCCGTGCTTTTCAGTAAAGTCCAAGTATTGTCTGTAAAGATCTGGTTTCAAATGTCCACCATTTCTACCAGTGGCACCAGAGCAAACCGATCTGGCTTCCAACATCAATATACTTGGAGGTGCAACATTGTCCTTTAATAAGTAATAAGCAGTAGTGGTACCAGCGTACCCTGAACCAACAATGACGATATCAACTTCTTTTGGTAATTCCAGTGTCGAGCGAAGATTGTGAATATCACTTGGTTCTGAAAGCCAGAAGGGTGTTGTAGGATTTGGTACTGGTAAATAAGATGATGACATTGATAAGAATTTTTGATACAAGTCTTGCTCGTTTGATGTATTAGTTGAGGAAACTTGAAGTTTAAGTTAAGTGTTGACAGAATTTAAACCGTTTATAACACTAGTCTTAACTTGTATTGAATATGACCTTATCGGTTAAAAATCGTATCATTCGAACAACATCCTTAGGCCTATGAAATATGCAAAATTGACGTTCACCCTATTAGGATAATTAGCCGATCTCAACAAGAGATAAAAGAGACAGACGGCTAAGGACAAGCTGATAGCCTTGAGCTGGAAAAAGGAAGTTAGGGGCTGTGTGTTTATCTGTTTGTGGAATAATGAAATTCGGTTGTTTTTTACAACATCTATTGATGAGTTGCAAATCAATCAGTTGTTTAAAATGTCAGGGTTCCCAGGTCGTCACCATGCCACATATGGCAATCAGCAACAACAACAACAACAGTATCAACAGCAGCAATACCAACAACAACAACAACAATATCCACCTCAACAATACCAACAACAGTACCAACAACCTCAACAATATTCATCTCAATCAAATCAACAATATAATCGTCCAGCAGTTCCACCTCCTCAAGGTTGGTCATCTCAACAATATTCAAGTCAAGTAAACTCCCTGTCCAATGTCCAAAACTATTATGAACAAAATGGTCACGGTAATATTTCGTCTGCTGGTTCTGGAACCCAGACACCACCAACGCAGCCACAATCATTTGGTGTCGATGGTTACAATTATCAATATTCCAATTGTACAGGTAATAGAAAGGCATTATTGATCGGGATCAATTACATTGGAACTAATAATCAATTGAATGGTTGTATCAATGATGTTAACAATGTTGCCAATTACTTGGTACAATATGGTGGGTACTCGAAGGATAACATTGTAATCTTGACAGATCAAAATACATCACTGAGAGCTGTTCCAAAGAGACAAAATATCATCGATGCCATGAGATGGTTAGTGAAAGGAGCACAACCGAACGATGCATTATTTTTCCATTACTCTGGACATGGTGGTCAAACCAAAGATTTGGATGGTGATGAGTACGATGGGAATGATGAAGTTATATATCCTTTAGATTTCGAACAACTGGGTCAAATAGTTGATGATGAGATCCATGATTTATTAGTCAAACCATTATTACCTGGTGTTAGACTTACTGCATTGTTCGACTCTTGTCATTCAGGTTCCGTTATGGATTTACCTTACATGTACTCTACTAAAGGTGTGTTGAAAGAACCAAATCTTTTGGAAGAAGCCGGTTCAGGTCTCTTGGGAGCGGTGACTTCATATATGACTGGGGACATGAGCTCAGTTATATCGAAGGCCACAGGATTGTTCCAACTTGTTGCTGGTGGAGGAGCCAATGAAAAAGCCATAGAGCAATCAAAAAGGACAAAGACCTCGCCTGCAGATGTCATTTCAATTTCCGGTTGTAAAGATGATCAAACTTCAGCTGATGCCAAAGAAGGCGGTGTCTCCACTGGAGCAATGAGTTATAGTTTCATCAAAGTTATGAGTACCAATAGCAATCAAACTTATTTGACCTTGTTACAAAATATGAGATCGACGTTATCTGGCAAATATACCCAGAAACCACAATTGAGTGCTTCTCATCCAATCGATACAAACCTTAAATTTATCTTTTAAATCTACATAGTTCATATCAATTTTACAAAAATCATCTACATTTTCGAACAATAACTGTGTCAACCAATAATAATAATAATCTCCGCCTTCATTGCCATGTTTCAAAATTGAATCTTTATATATAAAAAGTGTCAGAAATATGGAAAACATAAAACACATAAAACAAAAACTTATAATAGATATATGTATATATAAATCAACTCCCCCCCCAGGAATATATATATGACCCGCTCTTCCCATCTCTACATGATAACACATTGTTTAACATCACCACCCACTGCGTCAGGATTTTGAATTTTTTCAATTTCTTGTAACAAACCTTCAAAAGCCTTATCGATATTTTGATTTTGTCTTGCCGATGTTTCCACAAACCCACATTTGAATTCCCTTGCCAATGCGAGCCCTTCTTCTCTAGAAACTTGTCTCTGTGATTCCAAATCATTCTTGTTCCCAACGATGATAAGTGGGATATTCTCATTACCAGTGCTGTCTATAATCTTATCTCTTATAACTCTGAGCATGTCAAAAGAATTTCTGGAAGTGATGGAGTAAACTAGGATGTAACCGTGTATTCCGATAAGATGCTTTTGATTCATTATCGAGAATTCATCTTGTCCTGCTGTATCCAAGATCTCAATAGCATAATCTTTATTTTTGAAATGTATAGTTTTAGAAAACTGGTTTTCTATGGTTGGATAGTAGCTCTCTACAAAATGTTCTTCAACGTATTGCACAGTCATAGAAGACTTTCCCACGGCTCTTGAGCCCACTACCGCCAACTTTCTTGCCCTGGACATTATTCTTCGATATGTGTTATTTGCTATTTGAATCTGTGATGAGATGCTATTTTTATACGCTTTTCATCCAAAAATGTTTTTTTTTTTTGTAATTTTTCTCATTCACTTTTTATATACACAATTGAAGAAGCTCTTAATATACAATTTACATATTTACACGCCGTGTGTGTCATATCACCGAACGACTCTCGTTGTCATTCTTGGTTCCAACAGCCTTGAAAAAAGGAGCTAGTAAAGCTTCTTGATCTCCCTTATATCTTTCACGGATTACCCTCTGGAACAACCGATAAACCTTGGAATCAAGCTTAAAGGTTCTTTTTTTGAGCACAAGATCCCTCATGAAAACAGCTGACTTCTTAGTTAAACGTCCCTTTGCATTGTGATAAGACCGGATGATATAAAACACCAGGTCTTGATCCGCTGAACTGAGAGCACTGAGCTCCTGATTAATCCGCTTCAATAAATCAAAAATCACCTCTGTTTTACCCATTTCTGATAACGCTAAAAAAAAAATCTTTAACAATAATCTAGCTGCATTTTCATGTTCGTCTTCTTGACCAATCAACTCCCGTATGGTGAAAATCATCATATCAGTATCAACTGCTGGATAATTGACGATGATGTAATCTTTGAACAGGGGAAAATCACCCAGAGATAGATTTTCAAACTTGCCTAGTATTCGAAATTCCTCTTTTAAAGACATCAAATCTCGTTCTTCGACAAAAGAACCAATCCATTTGGATTCAAACAAAAAAATTGCAATTTCTGATTGAACAACCAGATCATCTTTAATTCCCGTATCATTAAGCTCAAAACACACCCTTTTCAATTGTTTACGATCTTTTTGCCCCATAGCGATCCTCGCAAAACAAAGTAACGTCCCTTTATCAAGATAATGCCTTTTCTGATAGTAACAATACCGGTTGAACAATGATCTTGCAATATCATATCTATTCGAACTTAAAGCTGTAGATATAAAGATGCCAAGTTGATTATTGCTCAATGGTAAATACCTATCGACGTAAATATTCTTCCTCTGGGTATGTATAGTATTTATGATCTCATTAAGGGGATCAAGTTGATCTTGATTTAACAGATGGTATGCAAACAATTCAACGGTATAACGATCTAATTCCAAATTTGACTTTAAACAAGATTTGGCTACAGCAAAAGCCTTTTCGAATTCGTTTCTTAAAAGATGAGTTTGAACCAATAAATTGAAAATCATTACATGTTTTGGATGTGTGTAAGTCTCTAAAAGTTGTTGTTGAAGAAGGTCATCTGAATGAATAGCCCAGGAATCGTAAAATTTTTGTTTGATCTCAGAGGATAAATCCGTTTCCAAAGAACCAGAAATTTGTTTCACAACCATGAGTAGTAAACTTTTGTCATCCCTGGAAGAGATGATATCAAGAAGAAGTGTCAATAATTTTGTATTGATCTCGTAAAATTTGGCGTCCAAAAGCTCATTGGTCAATTTTTGAAGCAACGAATTATCAATCTCTGGCAACTTCAACAACATGATATTCAAATCATTGTAATCTTGATCATTCAATTTCAAGACATCGCCGTGGGTCATATTCAAAATCTTCAATAACTCGGTCGATTTGAAAGCCACAAGCTTAGAAGTACTCTCCTTCGAAAGGGGCAAGGTAAGTAAGTTCGTGAAGCTCCTCTTCGTGTATATCACATTCAAAGCCCTGGGCACACGGATATATCTGTACATCTATGTCTAACTATATATTATTATTCATTGAATCTCATCGATTCCCTCTCGCTAATTGAAGTAACAATTTTTTTTTTCTTTTCTGAATTTTTCACGAAAAAAACACCAAAAGAACACCAAAAGAAAAAAAAGTTGAATGAACGAATGAACACAAATCACTGAAATTTGATATCGCTTTATATAGCTACTAACCTTATGTTCAGATCTGTGGTTTTCAAAAGGGCTGGATTCAGTTCCGTAAGTTTCATTTGTATCCTTGGAACGAGTTTTCTCCTTCTTATTTGAGGCCTATATATACTAACAATTTTCTCGATACAGTCTCGTTTGACTTCTTTGAAATCTGTTGGGAAGCCATTAAGCCAACCAAGATTCAATAAGCCTTTGATTGGCATCAGTGCGGTTCGTTTCCAGTCAACTGGTGTCCCAGAGAATGCATCTGAAATAACGACTCAACTTCCAAGTTTTGTTAGTGATGTAGGTGATGGTGCTGCAAAGCTTACTTCTGACACTATTGGCTACTTGGAGTCGGTGGGGCTTCCTGGAAATTGGTTTATGGGAATTTTCGAGCACTCACTTGAATATATTCATGTTTATACTGGGCTACCATGGTGGGTTTCGATCATTTTAGCCACAGTTGCATTCAGACTGTCCTTGTTTCCATTGTCGATCAAAGTTTCAGAAAATATGGCTAAGAATGCAAAGGCTAAACCAGAGCTTGACGCAATCAAGGCTCAAATCAGTAATCCTGAGAATACCATGGCACAAAAACAGATGTATCAACAGAAATTGTTTGCCACTATGAAAAAATATGGTATAAAACATAGATATCTGATTGCACCTCTTCTGCAAGTGGCCACTTCAATTGGTTTGTTCGTTTCAATTAGAGAGATGTGTTTATTGCCAGTTGACGGTTTCACCGAACAAGGTGCATACTGGTTCACTGACTTGAGTGCTACTGATCCTTATGCCGCCTTGCCTATTGTATCTGCGTTAATTTATCTGGGTTCTATCAAACGTGGTGGAGAAATGGGAGAATATTCCATGCCATCAACTTTCAAAAAATTCATGATTTTCATGCCAATTGTTTCTATCCCATTCACCATGCAATTATCCGCAGGTGTAAGTCTTTACTTGACTACATCTGCCTTATTCTCAGCATTTCAAATGTTTATGTTTTCAAATAAAACTACAAGAAAATTTTTAGGATTGAGTGAAATTGTGAAACCACTAGTTGATAAAAGTGCTCCAAAAGAGAGCATCAAGGATACGATCAACAATTTCGCTGAAAAGATGAGAACTGATGCTGAACTGAAGGCAAAGACAATTGATTCAGTCAGTGAAGCACATAATATTGCCATGCAACAAAGAGGGTCATCTTCGAAAGCCGTCATTAGAAAGAGAAGATCAAGAAAATGATTGTCAGTATTCACTTATTCGTGTACATAGGATGTATATAGCTTTCGGTGTCTTTTTCGACGATTCACCTGTAATTATGCAATATATTTATATAAATCAATGGTAAACTTCTAAATTTATACGAAACAATGCAAAATATAATTTTATAAAAACAATTCCCAAGACAATAGCTATTTAGACAAAAAAAAGGATTCAATCATTTTCGAAAACAACATCATAGTGTTTAATCATATCTTCACAGACAAAATTCATCAAACCAAAGAATTTCTTAGTGAGTTCAGGACTAGCCCCTTCAGTAAAAGTTGCACCGATGATAGTAGACAAATTTGATGCGGTCATCTTGTTAAATTCACTGAACTCATCAACAACTTTCAAATGACGAATCAATCTCTTCAATAAATGATAGTTATGATATGGTAATTTTGGTAACACTTCTTTATAAATCTCCAAACGATCTTCAAATTTGAAACCCTCTTGTCTTACTTCTCCAAATGCAGGAATAAACTCATCAGGAATTAAAGAATCAGGAATATCACGTAAAAATGACTTGACACAACCAGTGGCATTGTTGATATCAAAAATCAAATGGTTTTCCATATTAAAATCTCCATATTTGTCAATTTCACTTCTCAAAAGATGCAATACACTCAAAGATGCACTTTTTCTGTAAATACCAACTTCTTCAAGTCCACGAAGTTCTATCTCAGTCATCAATTTATCTATAATATTAGGCACTAGACTAGATTCCCTCATACATATGTATTCAATAGGAACACCAAATATCAAATTTGGTGAAACATTTCTTGACAATGATTTAGAATAATACCAATGTCTCTTTGAATAGTTCAATTGATAAATCCAATCTTCTTTGTCTGCTTCAGTCATAGCTTGGAAAAAATACTCAGAATCATTAGGACCTCCAATTTTAAATGCGGCAGGAACCCTATAGATAGGGAATATTGACAAGTCTTTCAAGTTAAGCACCAAACTTGGCCTTTGCTTAGGATCGGCATACATCGAAGCATCTGGCAAGTCAATGTTACGAACAACTCTATCTGGATTAGAAGAACCAACACCAAAGGAGAATGACTTGGAAGGCTTGTTGAAAATTGAAAATTTGAATCGTGATTTCCCCGATGGCGATGAATCCACGATTGAATTTCTCTTACTCTTTGAACTGGATAGAGAGGGCAGTGCAGTTATACCTCCCAAGCTTGCCTGTTTAGCATGATATGACAGTGCCTCTCTCAGTAAGGCATTTCTTCTATCCCGATCTTGCTTTGATAAAAATGCTCGCTTAGCATGCTCCTTTCTCAATATTGTTCTTTCTTCTTCCAATAGCAGTTGGAATAATATTGTTGCATTCTCTCCACCTTTATTTTCAGCAAACGCTGAGTTTTTGATATCTTCCATATCGAACAAATCACTGTCCTTCAATCTAAACAAAAATTTAAAATGCTCAATATTTGTAACTGCTTCGCCGCTATTCACTTCCTTCATTCCCAAGATATTGGAAATACAATTATAAACATACCTACGCTTATCAAAATTGATGAGCTTGGTATTAGCAACAGACATGTTCGGGATATAACATGCAATTTCTATGAGTCTCTCTGAGAGCCATCCAATACATGGGGTCAAAGATCCACTTTTGCTATGCAGAAAATCATCATCAAATAGTAAACCAGAAGGGATCAATGACTCTAAAGAATCAAAGCTTTGAAGCTTATCATTTTCAGCTCTGAAAGAATTGGCAACAGCAATCCAGCTATCAGAGAAAAGCCTGCTCTCTGGAGAAATGATAGAGTTGATTATAGCTGTTTCGATTAAAGAAGGTACATGAGGAGACACCTCACAATTATCAACATCATCTGAGTTGAATAAATCCACTCCTTTCATCTTTTGACGGGTCATGACAAGTAATATCATTGTGGAACGCATACGATCCATTCTAATTTCTTTAGATATGCCAGGCTCAGTTATTTGAGCTATTAAATACGTCCTGAATTTGTAGTAAAGTTGGACAATTGATTTCACAGTTGCAGGGAACTTATTAACCACATAGTCTTTGGTTACACCAAAGTCATTCGTATCATACAAGGTTGCAAACCATCCGAAAACGTCTGAAATCATCAAGTCCTCATCCGATGTGTTTAATCTTTGTATTTGATAATTGAATAATCCAGTAGTAGTTTTTCCTGCTTGTACTTCGATTATTTCAAAGACGTTCAACAAATCGTTCACAGAAATCCTGTTGAACAAAATTCCAATCAATTCATCAAATTCTTCAATAAATTGTTCTAGCCTAGGCACATTGGAAGAAGGAGGCAATGCATTCTCTGGTGATATGGATGCAAGAGTGGACGTAAAAGTCGGAGACTTGAAGTCGGGAGATACCGGTTTATAGCTCTTCTTGATATAGGTCTTTCTCAACTTTTTGTAAAGACTTAGTATTTGGTCGTAATGTTCATGAAGTTCAGCGTATTGTTTTTTCAGCTGTTCCTCATTCTTAGATCTCAGCTCCAAATCGGATAACACTTTGGTCCATTCAACGATAACTTCATTGTCAATTATTTTCAAGATGTCAACAAAGCTTTTCCTTATACTTAAATCGTCAATGAAATGCTCATAATGATCTTTCACCAAAGTTATCAACGCTTCCAATATTCCAATTTGTATTTGAGCAACATACTTCCAAACGACCTTATTGTAATCAGGATGAGTTTCTGTGATCTCTTCACTCCAAGAAGGATAATTATCACCAATGTCTCCAGCATCTGCCCCTGAATATGATAATTCTTCTCTTCTCCTTTGAATTGACAATGCAGCCGCTTTTGCACCAACAAATCTCTTTAGCAATCCTTCCAATAAGTTTGAAGTGGAACAAAAACTTCTATAAGTGGCGAAAAATGTTACAGTGTAGACGCCATTATCCATTTTAAAATTGAGGTTTTTGGATGGAGCACCAGTAATGTTACTGAAATAACTGTTCAAGTCTTCCTTCTTTATCTCTGAAACAAAAATATTTGAGGTCAATACCAACAAGTCAATTAATCTATCCAAGGTTGCCGATTTGGTAAACATTTCATGGACAGTTTCTTCATCTTTGAATTTGTTCATTTGCTTTTGAAATTCATCCAAGTTTGAAGAATAATTACTATACCTCTTCGTATTAGCTGACTCATTGAATAAGACACTGGATGGTCTTGAGCGAGGCTTATTTGTGACAATCGACTCTTTCTCAAGACTTTGATCCTGTTCACTTGTATCAGCCGTTGAATCAAGGTCATGGAATATTTCATTTTTATCCAATTGATTTGGAGATTCAATTTCAGGTTCCGGAATCATGGCTTTGAAAATGATCGAATCACTTACACGCAAGTCCCAAGAGTCAATGTTGAAAATGTCACGTAAGTTCTTCAAAAATTGATTTCTTCCAGGCCTTTGTTGAGGAAACAAAGGCGATTTGCTTGAATCAACAAGTTGGTTTGGTCCATCCAGTTTTGATGAAGACACAGAATTCAAAACATTGGATTGATTTGATTTGGTATTATCATAAACGTTTTCGGTTGAAGACTCATTTCCTATGGCACCGATTAAAACTTTTTGATCGTATACTTTGTATTTCGGAAGTACTTCTGGAAAAATGACTGATGGATATGAACCCAAGAACAACGGAGATCTTGAATTGTCATGAAACTTGTTAAACACACCATTGGATGAAGGCTCAACATTCAATGAGCACGACATGATGTAATCCAAAGCCATTGTTGGACAAGAAATGTGATAATTCAAAAGGTTGTACAACAGCGATGAAATCTCTGGATTTGAGGGACTTGACGAGATTGAGATAATGTCGGGTTTATTCTTAACATTACCCACATACTCCTGCCATCTGTTCAATGACACAATGACTCTTTGAGTCTTCCTCTCACATTGTTTTATGGTCAAGGTATCAGGTTTTTTCACATATAAGTCTCCAAAATATGGAATGACATTTTCCTTCGGATAAAGTTCTCCAATACCTTGAGGAGCAATGACATGATATGATGATCTGTGACTCGCATCACTGACCATTGACCTTCTTTCAAGTTCAAACACCACAGGCGCCCAGTCAGTTGAGACCAATCGAGAAATTTCTGGGTCGATATGATCCCAAGTTTTTTGTAAACGCAACACAGGAATAGAACAAATAATGGTAGCGATTGCAAGCCAGCTCACCATATCACCAATTTTATCAAAGTAGGATCCAAGATCGACCCATTTCGCGATGATTTTAGCCCTCTTGGATGATTTCTTGGAGAAGGTTGGATCTAAAAATAATTGATTTATTAAAAGCCTTCCCAAATAATGAATGTTTTTCAGCGAGTCAAAAATCAAGGGATTTTTCCTATAGTAAGAGTAGTTTTCATGAATACTCTCGAACAATAGAGAGCAATCCATTTGAGGGTTCCAACTTTTGTTGAATTTCAAATTGATTTTGTTTATTTCCACAGCCAATTGCTGCGAGTCAAACTTGAGAAAGTTGTTTCCCAGGAGATCTCTAGTGATTGATAAACTTAAGTCCTCATTTTCCACCTGATTCAACAAGGAGTACAACTCTTGCTGTTTAAGATTGACTGATTTTTTCAACTCGTCACAGTCTTCATGCAAACTCAAAGATGACAATAATTCCCAGATTCCTCTGAAGATGGAGTCCTCCAATAACATTCCAGGAAAATTGTCTTTCAAGTATTTTACAATGAGGTGAAGCCTTTGAGTCATAATAATCTCCGTCTTCTTTGGAATTACCAGCTGTTCATCAAGATTTTCCTTATAATCACTGGATGGTGTTGAACAAACGAAAATGTCACTGTATTTTTTAAAGTACGAAAGCGATGTTGTGATATCTCCAAACAAAGGAAGTAGTGATAACAAATGCCTGGTGACCTTGTTGTTATCTCCATCTTTTTGAATAAAAGTATTGAATAAAATAGCGTGACAGATACTTTCCAAATCACCCGCCAATATTGCTTGTGTTTGCTCATCTACAATCAAATTTGGATGCGGGTATTTGGCAGAGTGATATGACAACTTTACATTCACTATTGATGACAATTGGGTACTTGGAGTCTTACTGGGAGACAACGATAATGATGATTGTGTCAAGTCATCTTGGGAACCAGTAAAAGTCGACAATATAGGAAAAGACTTCTTACTCTTGATCGATTGAGAATCTTCAGAACCCAAATTTGCACTGAAAACATCTTCTGAACTACTGTTGCGGTCAAGATCTGTCATCACGGCGGGTTTTCTTAAGGAATTTAAATCATGAGTCAATGTTGGAGATGATGATAGTATACTGTGATCTGAAGCCTTAGGCAGCTGAAGCTCCGAGGAAGTCGAATTGGTCATGATAGAGCTAACATCATCTTGCTGCTCTTGTGATTCAGTTTCTGATACAATTCTGAAATGTCTAACGTTGAACATGTCACTTGGAGTCTTGTACAAATATAAAAATGGTCCTTTCAACTCAACGCGGTACAATTTCAAGCTGTCGTTGGTGAATTCACTACTGGCCCTATTCAACCAACCGAATCGGATAATTTTGGTCTCCCATTCGGGTCTTATCAAGGTATTAATCCCTCTTTGAGTCTTACCCAAATTGGACTTACTTGCCTTAGGGTTTAAACTTCTTCTTTGATACAGCGAAGATGAATTTGATGAATGAGTATCAATTCTCGTCAATAATGATTTTTGGTTTGTCAACGTGCTGTTTGTTGAAAAATCGATGCTTTCACGGTTTTTTGATACATCTCTATCACTTGAAACATCCGCGGAATGCTCATCGATTGTTGGTATAGATCGTAAAGATGCTCTGTTCAGATAGGAGGTAGCATCATCAGAAGACTCCCTGTTTCTGTCTTTACGCCAGATCTTCTTCATGGTGGAAATATTGTATATATGCAATTGTTGTTGTGTTCTTCAAGTGGAACGAGTGCTCTTTTAAATCTATGATTTTATGTTTCAAATGCCAATGATGGATAAAACCAATAGTAGACCTGATTCCGATACAACAGTTCAACAAGTCCTAACCTAATTACTACGCAAATGTTAGTACAATGGTGTTCACAACAATGTCCTCTTCCATAAGGGACTTTTTTATTACCCAATCAAGCGTGATGACAACCGCGATGGTACATTTGGTACTTTGAGTTGATCTCTTGAATTTGGGCAATGTTATGTTAAAAAGAAACGTACAAAAACTGTGAATAGATGGAATATGAGATCGATTGGTTCCTTTTCTGGTTCCAAGTCAAGTCGATAGTTGAGCAATGGACGTGTAGATTGTTGTTTAATGTTATCTAAATGAACTTTTGTGCCAGGTGTGAATTTGAATTTTTTTTGTGATTGATTTTTTCTCTTTGCTCCTCAGCGAAAAATCGGGTGCAATCAATGGCGTTAACTTTTCAGTTGATATGAGAAAATTCGAGGCGTATAGTTTTAACACACAGACAGAGAAGACGAGTCAGTAGATTTACAAGCACCGATAACAAATCCCTTGTCGATATAAAATGATCACTGTACTGTAACAAGATAATTGTGAAACATGTCATTGATCAAGGTGCAAGAGATCGTTAGACAGACCTAACGCGTTTTGACAAACAGGGGGTCGTCTACTAAAAATAAACAATAACAAAAAAAAACATAAAGCTTGAAAAATACACTTTTGATGTGATTGAAACAGGAATGATATGATTCATTGGGAAATGACTATACGATGCGTGGTGGCCGAATCTAACATATCTCATCATTCAAAGCAGGGGTACTCATCAAGAACAAGCCGCTTTTCATATAGCCGTCCAATTCTTTTGGTTTGACAGCTGCATACATTTTGTCTAATATGCGACAGCCTTCTTTGCCAATTCTAAGACACCTTCTTGTGTTTTGCACCCTCCAATGAACCCAGCGGCATGGATGAACACACAACCATCGACACCGGTCTCCTTGGATAAATCATCATCTCTAAGACCTCTCCATGGTTCAGGTAATTTCTTTCTGCTATCAAATGAAACTGACGATACAGGAACAGCAGAAATTCTCCAATTTGCTGACGAGTCTGGGAAGAGCACGTATAAAATTTCACCTTTGATGTCTTTGTCTTCTTCAATGTTGTATAAATGTTCCTTCCAAGGCAAGAATCTGTCAAACTTGAGAACTTTACCACTTGGATCTACTTCATATCTTTCTTCAAAAGCCTTTTCGACAAATTGTTTGGCAGGCAACCATGATTTTCCATAATTGTTCAACAAGTTGATGAAAACATTTCCCATAAAATCAGAAGCTTTTAAAAATTTTTCATCAAAGTCGGCATCAGTTGCATCTTCCATAGCACCTGGGTTCATATTGGCAACTACGGAGGCCAAAGTGAAATTCTTATCATGGAAATTTGGTTTGATGGAAGAAGGATAGTTACTGATACCATTATCATTGGCGTCAACAGACTCAATAAAATCTCTGTAAAGTTTTTCATATAATATTTCAATTTCCTTTGCATTTTTTTCAGCATCATAATTTAAAACTTCCTTGATAATATCTTTTCCGTAATGTTTGTAAACCAAACCAGCTGAAGATAACTTGGTGGCATAGTTTGGTGAGAAAGTACCTTCAAAATCTCTTTGATGATGATCGAAAAACTTAACGTCATCAGATTTACCTCCAACATCAATAACAATATCACTCTCTTCCCAAACTTTAGGATCTCTTGATCTTACCAAAGTTGCGTCTTTGAACTGTGGGAGCAATCTTAATAAATAGACACCAAGTGCTTCATCAGCATGGAATGATCCACTGTGTGTGCAAATTTTCAACATCTTCTTCTGTTTCTTTTGTAAAGGTTCTTGAGTGTTCATCTGTGAAGAGTCCTATGAGAAGAAAGCGATTTCAAATCACACCCAAATGAGAAAAAACTTTTTCTCTTTATTCAAAATGAAGTGTACACTCTTCTTAAAGAGACCACATACAGAATCTCAGGGGTTTTGTCGCCTCGTATCTTTGATCACGATTACATTTGGGAACAAGCTATTGTGTAGATATGTCAGTATATGACTTGTCAGCCCCTTCCTTTTGAAAAATATTCACAAAAGAGTGTTTGTAATTAAAGCTCTAGTCCTGTCTGCTCTAGTAAAAAAAAACACACGGAGGATGAAGACTTTTATCATTTTGACTTTCCCTTACCATCGAGATTGCTGACATTGAAGAACGTCCTACATTGACAAATTTACTATTGTAGTGACAGGTAACAGTTTTCATATGCATTCAGTAGTCGTAGCTTCTAGCGAAAAGAGGGTAGATCAATATTTTGTTAGCCGCTGAGACCTTATTCATGATGCGAACTTTATATAGCAACCAGAAGGGACAACAACAGCCAAATGCCACAACATCAAGTAAAACTTTCAGAAAATAATCTCGACAGTTGCAGCTTTCACGGTTATCTGTGTATTTGATACGATCACTCTGTTATATATTGAACTGGAAAAAACAATAAAAAAAAATCAAAAAATCACAAATAAAAATAAATATTTCAATATAGAAGAATAGCATCACCATCTAATCAGCGGTCCTTAGGTACTCCTTCTCATTGAAATAAACTAGAAATAATGGCATTTAAGTTCCCAAAGTTTCATCTCACAAGGTCTCAGTTTGAGCTTGCAAAAGTATGTATCTGACGTGGTTACTAAATAATTTATGAAAGTGATGAATACTAACTCTTGCACCAAGTTCACATTTTACTTGTTAACTCCAATATCAATCATGTACTACGTCGGTATAGATACAGATAAAAAATTCAACGTTCCTGGTTTCTGGCCTGATCCAAACACTTTGAACAAGATTCCAAAAGAACCTTATGAAATTCAGGCAGAGTTGGCAAGAATGAGAGCTGCTAAGATAGAGAAGAGAAAGAGATTAGAGGAAAAGGCCAAGTCCTTGGGAATAGATCTTGATGAAGATAGCAGCAAATGAGATGAGTGTCGAATGTTGTATGAATGCTTAAAATGTTTTTGTTATTCTTTATTTTTATGGTCTTGGTCTGGTGAGGTCTTGACTATCGTATATAGCTTATATATAGAATGCAAAATCCTTTGAAGGGAAATTTCGAATCGCTTGGAATCAGTTGGCTAGTCTGTGTGTAGTATCACGAAATGTCATCTTTGAAGTCCCATGAGTTTCCCAATTGGGAAGTCCTGGAATATTTTTTACTCATATTAAATAATATCCACAAAAAAAAGAACAGATATATCTCTTGAAAGTGAAGTTAAAGTATTGATTTTAAACATCATCAATAATCAATTAATAGAACCCGGACAATAATGGTAAGTTGGATTTAATTCTCCAATTGATTCGTGCTGTAAAAGACGAGAAAAATACTAATGATTCAATTTTGAAGTCTCAAATACAACCCGATAGCACAACACAAACGACATCCGACAACACAGTTGTAAGGACATTGTATCAAAGATTGTCGGAATCTTCACACCCAATTGCATTGATTTTCTTCCTAGGTTTTAGAATTGGCTCATTACTCGTATATCTCTTGGGATTACTCTTCACCAATAATTTTATCTTGGAATTCATTGTGGTTATATTGCTTCTAGCTGCGGATTTCTGGAATGTGAAAAACATAAGCGGTAGATTGATGGTTGGATTAAGGTGGTGGAATGAGACAAATGAGATTGGTGAGAGTATCTGGGTTTTCGAAACTGCTGATCCAAATAGATACATCAATCCTATCGACTCCAAAGTCTTTTGGCTTTTCTTATATGGTTCACCAGCTTTTTGGAGCATATTAGGATTGGTTGCCATTTTAAAATTTGAGTTCTTGTCATTGATACTAGTCGTCATTGCCATAGTATTGACTATGTTGAATGCATTGGCTTTTACCAAGTGTGATAAATTCGGTAAGGCTAACGATTTGGCAAGCGGAGTCTTCGGAGGTGTCTTTGCCAGAATAAATCCATTTAATAAGATATTTGGATGATTGTAAGGGTTGTGTGACGTTTTATAAGACTTTTCTTTAAAGACCTATACTATTATGTTTATATATAAAAAAATTTACATCACTTTGTGCAAATCACACTCTTTTTGATTGTACCCAATTAACAAAGTCGAAAAACATCGTTGATTGGATCTTGGAGCTTTTATCCGTAGCCCAGGCTTTTAACGAATCAGAATAAACATCAATGATCTTATTGAGCATTTCCTCTTTATCATAATTTCCAACTAATACTTTTGCGATAAATATACTAGCTTGATTTGAAGCTAAAGAATGAGCTTTTATTGAAGATTGAGATGCATTTGTTTGAATCTCCTTGATCATTGAGAATAATGTCAGTTCATCAATTTCACCCGCTTCTGATATTTGTATCTTGGACTTGCAAATTTTGTTCTTCAATAATTTATGAGCTTTTTCGCCCAATTGTTTATCTAAAGTTAATTCAATCAATTTTAAAAGTGGAGGCACAAAGTAAACGTTTAAATATGAGGAATTATTCAACTCGTTGAATTTCTCTAACAAGTCCAAAATTCTATTTTTGAAAAACACCATATTCTGCTTTGCATCCATAACATCAAGTTTTCTTTGATTTCCTGATTTCAATTTGATAGAATCCATGGCATCTTTCCTCTGTTGGAAAATGGTTGATAATTGACTATCTATAGCCAACATTTGCTCATCTGACATTGATTCAACATCTGAATCTTCATCTTCATCAGAATCGTCTTCATCAGAGTCAAATTTAACTTCTCCAGATTCTGAAGTTGGAATACCCAAAGCTTCCGCAAGAGCCATGTTTGTTTTCAGATCAACTTCCTCCATATCATCGCTGACATCATCGTCACTACTTGAATCGCTGTCATTTTTATCTTCTTCTTCTTCCTCCTCCTCCTCATGAGAAGAATGGTCGTGGTCATGGTGATCTTCCTCATCGTCATCTTCAACGAGATCTTCATCGCCAGCACTATTGAACAACTTAGCCTGACCATCTTTATTTTCCTTGGTGACCAAGATTTCTATCAAGAGGTTGATATTCTCCAACTTGATTCCATTGTTTATCAAGAATTCCCAGATCACAAAACTCAACTGTTTCATCAACACTGATTTTTGAGAAATAAATGTAAGCAAAATATCCATCAAAATTTCATTTGATTGAGATGATTCATCAGAAACTTGCTTATCAAAAGCAACATTTAACTCAGGAATAAGGGAAATAGAGTCCTCATCACCAGAGTATAATTGAATGATAGTCATCGAGTACAAGATCTCAAAACATTTCATCTTCAAATTCTTTGAGTCAAATTTTTTAATTTGATTCAAGATGCCAATAGCATCATTCTTGATTGTATTGAGCTCGTCATCAAATACAAGTCTCAACTTGTAATTGGAATCTTTTTCAAATTTTTGGAAAACTTCAATCACTTGACTGATTTGTACGTTATCTTCTCCACGATGTGAAGATAGTTTAGTCAACAAAGATTTCAACCTGTCCTGGCACATAAGGCTGACTCTTTTATTGTATATCGAATCATCATCCTCAACGTCTTGATCAGCTGGTATGAAGTATCCAGATTTTACAAAAACCTGGAACAGATTATTTAAAAGTTGAGCAATTTCTCCAGTGCTCGTCTTTACAACCAATAGAATCTGATCAATTAAAAACGATTGAAGTTTTTTCAAATCATCTTCAATAGTCAAACTGTTGAACCAATCGACAAAGAACGAAAGTAAGTTTTCTCTCTCCACATCTGAGTTTTTGCTTATTATTGATTCGCAAGTTTTAGACTTTGTAAGACTATCGAAATGAATACTTCCAGCATCCGACCTCAATAATACTCGAAGCAAGGGTATCCTGAATTTAGGATTTTGAAGACAAATAGTTTCCATATCTTCTAATGTTAACTTTGCAATTTTGTTTAAGAATCTATCATCCTTTGCTGTTTGATTTATCAATGATCTCATAAAGTTTTTGGAGAAAATTGAATCGATCAAGTCTGGATCTTCAACAAGCTTGAATGTTAATCTTACTATTTCAAATCCCAAATATTTACGTTCTGGTGAAGCATTTGACGAAAAAAATTGTTCATCTATCACAGCCTTCCAAAACTCTGCAAAAGTTATAATTTCAAGATGTTTGGCTTTCTTTGATTTCTTTGATGGAGATGATTTCGATCTCTTCTTTGATGACGATTTTTCAGTGACATGCTCTTCAATTTCGCCTGTTGTATCGTGATTCGCCGTTAATAATTCATTTATCAATAATCCCCAAACATAATGTAATCTTGGTTGCCACGACCCCTTTTGTTGCTTGTTGTCTTGGCCCTCAGCCTGATTTCCAGTCTCTTTCAAAACTTTGGATAAAGTTGCCAAATTTCCCTTTGCTAATGGATTACCCTCTTTCCATGTCTTATCAGAAGTTACAATTGCATCTTGCGCGAGCTGCGCCCTTTCTGAAGGTGATATCCCCAAGTATATCAACAAACCCTCGGTAGATAATGTCAAATTGCACTCGTCTAATTTTCTCAACAATTGCGTAACGATAAATTTGCGGTCATCATTTTGAAGAACATTTGGGATAATCGCTTTTTCTTTCAAAGCTTGATAAATTGTTGCAAAACATGTCTCTCTTATCCAGGACTTTGACAAGGACAAATCGATAATCTGACACAAGATATCAAGAAACTCACTCTTTCTCGATATGAAAGTATCTTCGGCAAAAACTGCTGAATTCAACAAGGCTTGATAACCAAATAATTTACCGAAAAGTACAGCCCTTTCATTTTTACCATTGGCCTTTGTTATACTGGCTTTGATTTTCTGATCAAGATCTTGTAAGAAGCCTTCGACAGTGTAGGTAGCACTCTCCAGTATCAATATGGATAACAACTCGGTAAGACATGTGGAGAACCCGATTCTTGCAGAGGCCCTTGAAGAGCTCAACCCTTTAATCAATCTATCAAGGGCATACTTGTATTCATTTTCAGCGTCTGCCTCTGCCAATTCTTTGAGAAGGGACTTTGCAGATTCTATCCTTTCCACTTCTAAGTCACTCGCAAGCTTGTAGTAGTGATCTCTAGAGACACTCATGGTGTGATATATGTGGTATCTTGTCTTGTCTTGTCTGGTCCAGCTCTGCTCAAAATAAATTTTTTTCCACAACAAACAAAAAGTTTTTTTTTTCTCTTGCAGCGAGATGGCTCTGCCAAGTGGTGGCACGGGTTTCTAAGGGCCTATTAAGTTTGAGCGAATTTTGGAAGAAATTTATTTGAATTTTGTTTGTTTAAATGAATTGATTGTTGAATACTTTATTACACATATATACATCTATTTATACATCATGTCTACTACTTGGCAAAAAGCTGGATTCTCGTAAGTAATGTCAATTCCATCATCATATTCTACTGTATCAGTTATTAACAAATTCCCAACCCGATCAGATTTAACAAATACTTGGCCATTAGTGCTAAAGCTGTTAGAAACTCATTGAAAGAAGAATTAAGAGTTAAAGCCGACAAGAGAAGTGTCACCGAAGTCAATGCTCAAATCATCAAGGATGGTTCTGTCGAATCCAACAAGTTGTTGAAATTGGAGAAATAAGGTGTTCTTTATACTTTTCAAAAATTATTGTGTTTTTCTTGTTTTTATACTTGCAAGATTTTGACATTTAACGATCAATTTAATGTTTTATATTTCTCAGAGACCATTGCATTCGGATCATTTCACGGAGGTTAGCTTCAAATTACTGGGTTCATATACAGTGGTTTCTGTTTCTTTCTGTTGCCTTACAAAACTAAATATTTAGATTTTTATTTTTCAATTTGAATTCAAATAGCATATGCTAGTTGGCTTATGTTAACTGTAGACTACTCCCACTCTATTGTATACTGGAAGGAGCTTTGGTAGATGCTTACTTTTGCTCCTATGTACGTGTAATTGTCAACGGCCCTATCCGCCGAGTTTCGGACACCATCTTTTTTTAAATTGGTGTAATTTACACGAAATTGAGATCCAACAAAGTACGAAAAAAAACATCCAAAAACTTAACCACATGAATCATTGGAATCATTGAATCTATATATCATCAAAGAGCTTTTGGCTAAATATATATATCACAAGAAGTTGCACGTTGTTACTTTTCAGATTGCTGATTGAAAATTCGATATTAGATCTTTGCCACCGTCTTTGACATAAGAACTAATAACCTTCACTTATTGTCGGTTGTTTGGCTAGCATCTCATTACAACTTGGAAAAATAATATTTGAATCACTTCGTCACTTGTTCTTTTAGGTCCGTGGAAAGTTCTTATATACTCCTATTAATAAGGACCTTTTGATTGCAGTCCAGTTGGTAAAATAGACAAATATATATACATATTCATAACATAGAAAATGATGCCCCCAGTGATAAGGTTGCCTGGATTAATGGCCAAGTGTCATCCAAGTTCAGTCAACATTTTCAGATCTAGAATACCCAGAGAGACCTTTGGACTCAGCAGATTCATAAGTACTCAAAACGGTTTGATCCCCTCAAGAATATCTCCATATGCCAAACCGCAATTATCGATAAATCAACAGCACGCATTTCACGGTTTAGGTATAAGGCATTTCGCACAAACTTCAAAGGTAAACACATCACAGAAAAAAGATGAGAGTACCCCAGAGGAAATACCAGAGATTTCCCATTTAAAATTATCGGCGAATACAGGAGATATTCAAAAATCAGGTTGGAAAGAAGTAGTAAGATTACTTCGATTGGCCAAAAGAGACCTGAAGATTTTTTCTATGGCCATTGTGCTTTTGGTCCTCAGTGCAGGAATTGTGATGGCTTTACCAAAAGTGACTGGTGAAATTTTAGATGCCACCAAAAAATTCTCCTCATTGGAAGATATACAATTGTTCGGGTATGGGTTAGGACCTTTTTTGCTGATCATGGGAGCATTGATGTTAGTATCCACGATAGCAACATTTGGGAGGATAATTATATTAAGAGTATTGGGTGAAAAATTAGTTGCCAGATTAAGAGCAAATATAATGAAAAAGACTTTGTCACAAGATATGGAGTTTTATGATGTGAACAAAGTGGGTGATTTGATATCAAGATTATCAGGGGATGCTTATGTTGTATCCAGGTCTATCACTCAAAACTTATCAGACGGTATTAAACATACCATTGTTGGAATAAGTGGTATCACAATGATGCTGTTGTTATCTACAAAGCTTACACTAGTGATATTGGCATTTGCTCCTCCGTTACTTTGGGGATCCTACGTTTATGGACGTAAGATCAGACAAATTTCCAGAAAATTGCAACAAGCCACTGGTTCATTGACTAAAATAGCTGAAGAGCAATTGAACTCCATCAAGACAATTCAATCATTCACTTCACAGCCAAAGGAATTACATCGTTATGACAAACAAATAAGAAACGTATACAAGATTGGGTACACGGAAGCCTTGACCAATGCAACATTTTTTGCCTCCACTGGAATAGTGGGAAACTTGACTTTCTTGCTAACGTTAGGCTATGGTACGCATTTAGTAATGAGCTCAATGTTAACAGTAGGAGACTTAACTGCATTTATGTTATACACAGAATATGCTGGTGGTGCTGTCTTTGGAATGGCTAATTTTTATTCAGAGTTGATGAAAGGTGCCGGTGCTGCCTCAAGATTGTTTGAATTATTGGATAGAAAGCCAAGTATTCCATTGAGTTTGGGAGAAAAAATGAAGCATTCTAAAGGGGAGGTTATATTTGAGAAATTGAGCTTTGCATACCCAACAAGACCTAACAACTTGATTTTTGATGAAATTACATTCAAAATTCTGAGTGGTTCAAATGTTTGTATTGTCGGACCATCTGGTCGTGGTAAATCCACCATTGCATCATTGTTATTGAGATTTTACAATCCCTCTTCTGGAAGAATATTGATAGATGGTGAGGATATCACCAACTTCAGTGTACATTCATTGAGGTCAAATATTATTGGTGTTGTACAACAAGAGCCAGTGCTAATGTCTGGAACCATTGAAGATAATATTAAATATGGTATACCGCGTCATATAAAAGTCAGTCGTGAGGAAATTGTTAACGTTGCCAAAAAAGCGAACTGCCATGAATTCATTGATAGGTTTCCTGATGGGTACCAGACGTCTATTGGCGCAAGAGGGTCTCTTCTTTCCGGTGGTCAGAAACAGAGAGTGGCAATTGCTAGGGCTTTGTTGAAGAATCCTGCTATTTTAATCCTAGACGAAGCTACTTCTGCCTTGGATTCAAAATCAGAAACCGCTGTGAATAACACCTTGAATAGATTGATGAAAGATCATAGTATGACAACTATATCAATTGCACATAGATTATCAACTATAGAAAGGTCGGATTATGTCTTGGTGCTAGGTTATGATGGAAAATTAGCCGAGTATGGAAAGTTCAAAGAATTATATTCCAACCAGAATTCTCATTTGTTCAAATTGTTAAACGAAGAAAGCAAAAAGGATGAGGGTAGCAAAAGCAGCAGTAAAGATGAAGAAATAGAGAATGACGAACACGAACACGATCACGATAAAGGTGATGATATACCCCTGCGCAAAGATGAAACATTAAGTGACAGCGAAGAGGAAATTTTTGAGAATGGAAGAATTACAGCAACCCGTGGACCGATAGCGGATCAGTTGGAAAAATTGGAGATCAGAGAGGAGAATAGGGAGCGTGTATAAAATAGCAAGATACCATTTTGATGAGATGTTTCTTCAACAATGATCTATTGTAGTCTCTTAATGCGCTGTTTCTCAATGTTTAATCTCATCCCATTTGGTAAAATGTAAACAAACAAAAAAATGCAAAATATCGAAAAATAATCAAATAGAGATACAAGGAAGGTATCACATCTTCGGTCTCTTTATCAGCATAGGTCCACCTACCAAGTGGTATATCAAGTCACAGGCCGGAAAATCTGGGCTGTTTGTGATTTCAATTGTGCTCATATTTTGAGTAATTACGAAGAAAAGCATAACTAGACGCTGATAGTGGAACGAATATATTATGGGTACTACACTTCTACTTTCAGATATCCTCAAATCCACTCATCAGTTTTCATTTTTCCATGAGCTAATCAACCTCAAACAATTAGAGAATACCACATCTGAGTTTTTGTTAAAGTATGACTTGATCAAAATTGAGTCGACAATCGCAGATATTAAAAGTTACTTGTCTTCACTTTTAGAAGTTTTCTTTCAAATTGCAAATGCTGACATTACTGACAAAAACTCTGTGTCTTGGATCTTTGAAGGAAAGACTGAGGTCTTGGAAGTTGTTCGAAATTTGGAAAGCATTGATGATATAATTTCACAGTTGTTGATACTTTTAGAAAATAAAGTGAATTCCAAGAACAAGGATGAAAACATCCACTTCGTGAAGACATTGGAAAAAATAGATCAAATAAATGACTTGTCATTGAGGGCAAAGAAATTCTCGATTGTTTATAAAAAAAGGTTAGACATTTCCGTGCTGTATGATGAACTCGAATCACAAATTATTAGAGGAATTGATTATGAGCTTAATGAGTGCTTGAAGCAGTCTTTCAAGATCATAGAGATCAGGGCAACATCACCCTACAAGAGAGTGCCGAAATACAATTTGGAAGTCCTTAACAAGAAATTGAATGCAAATAATACTAGAACTTTGAAACTTCCCATATTCAATGAAATTGACATGTCATTATATGATCTGTATTTACTGCTAGATGAAAGAGTGAAACCATTGAATATGTCTCTTGAATTTGTCCCACAAGCATTGGAAAATTTTAAACATACAGCTAGGGATTTGTATCCAGATTTAATACAAAATCTCGTGGTCAAATACAATGGTTTGAAAGAAAAACTTGGATTTTTAAATAATGATATAAAAAATTTGAAAAATGAGTTAGTGGATCTGCGATGGAATGAAATTTTCACTTTTTTAATATCAGAGACCAATTTCCTATTGAAAGATGTGGAGGAAGAATTGGAACTCCAACCCTTGAAAAAAGTTACAAAAGCTTTGAACTATAAAATCTCAATCATGGATCAGACATTGGCTGTCTTAAACAAAGCTTCAAAATTAGGTCTTCTCAAAAAAGAGCCAATGAAAGACGAGTTTATCTCTATAACCAAAAAATGGAATAAAACAAGGGGTGGTATTAATAATATTGAAAGAGAAACAGAAGAATTGGAAGATGATGAAAAGTTAAAAGTATTGAGCACTATCAAGAAAAATAATGATAGTTATGAGGTGCTGCCGAATTTTATGAGAAAATCAAAAGATGTTTCTCACACTCACTCAGAATCACCATCAAAAATTTCAAGGAGGAAAGCAATTGGTGCCTCCATCGCTGGATCGTTGAGTCTTCATCCCATTTACATCGCAAGCACTCCAGCAGAACCAAGCCTTGATGGTAGGATGATGATAGACCGCAATGAGCTTAAAAGTTTGAAAAACTCAGCTATAACAGAGAAATTAATGCAAGAAGCTTCAGAAGAAGATGGAGAAGGGGATACTCTTTCTTCATTGAATTCATTAACTACGGGGCTAGCAAATTTGAAGATAGATCCAACTAAGAAACTTCTACCTGAACTCTCACCAATAAAAGAACTGACATCCCCTAACAATGAGGCTGATCAGTCATTGAAATCATTAATTCATAATAATAAAGAGACAAAATCAAAAATTCCAATCCCCACCCAAAAGAGACATTCACATTCATCAACACCAACATCATCTACTTTCAAAACGCCACTTCCTAGATCAAGACCAGTATCCCTCGTGTCTACCTCTTCGATGATACCTAGACCAACGTCAAGAAGCACTTCACGGTTAACTTCGAGATCATCGTCCAGGGCATCGAGTCGTTGTTCCAATGATAGTGAGAATTCAGAGAATGAGTCTCAAATGACAAAAAAACGCACATCAGTTTCCTCCTTGACCCGACTTAATTTGGGGAACATTACAAACGTGACAAATAACGGAACTGCACATTCTACTCCTATTCGTAATACAAAAAGATCATCAATGTTGCCTACTCCGGTTAAAGGTGCATTTAGGCGACCAGCTTCATCTTTGGGTAATTCCGTTTCTGTTTATAGACGTACAAGTACAACTAGTGATGAGTATTTTTAGTTATGTTGGTGTTTTTGTTTAATTCGATGAGAGAGAGTCTCATCAATTCGATGTATATTAATAGATCTTTTAATTCATACTTGATCAGATGAGAAAACGAAGCAAACGAGTCGATAAGTCGTAGAGGATCCGTTATACCTTCAAGGCTATCTTTACAATAACTACACAAATATTGAACTGCATATTAGGATTTCATTTGGCACTACATATATTTGTTCTAACAATTGTTAAACCCTCATTATTAATTAAGACCTTTTCAGTGCTAGGACTGTAATATCAAAGATGGGAAGTGAATGGATATGTACGTTATTGCTACAATACTTAAGGTGTTGAACCAGACTTATGGTGTCAAATGAGGGACATTCGCTTTTACAAGCCGCGGTATCGTGCAAATTCTCTGCAACGAAAAAATGGTATCATTCTTCCTCTTCCATGAGCAGGTCTTCAAGTCTTTCAATTATATGAGAGTCACTGACATTGTTGGCAAATTCTATCGTTCCTAAAATAGGAATGTCGACCGGCTCCCAAGTAAGAATTGCATCTCTCCACGGAATGGCAACAACAAAAACTGCCACATCAGTAAGTAGGTCGTCACTCATCTCAAAGTCTTCTAGGTCTAATGTAACACCTTCTTCGTTTGGTTCAGCATCTAGATATATGGAAAATCCGAAAATTTCTTCTGCAACATAATGAATTCGATCCGCCGGTTGACGGCTGTACTCCGCGACACGTTGCCCAAGCAGTGCCATGATTGGCAACTGCCTGCGGAATCTTCTATAAAGTGTATTATCACCTACAACACCTTTAAAGTCAGCAGAAACGTACTGCAGCAAAGCAATAAGCAAAGCAATAGCAAAAAAGGGGATCATCATGGTCGTTTTTTGATTTAAAATGGAAGAAGACACAATGATTTCGTTTCTGAAGAAGATAAGAAAACCAGATTAGCAGAAGAGAAGAATAAAGAATAGGAGAGATGTTTCTTATGTACTTGGATTTTACAGCAGAAATTTTTTGATAGCAACAGTTCGAACAGTTCAGTAATTTTATTCTGTTACAATCATCGCTTATGGATGTAAAAAGACTTGAGCAGCCTCTCTCTTTCCTAAAGTGGAAATAGCAGAACTGATAGAATAATGTTATGGGCACTCGTTGAATTGGAATAGTTACTACTCTTCTACAATTTTATTAAATCTAGAGAAGACATTTTACTGTTGTCTCTAATTAGGGCGCAAATGGTCCTTCTAAGATCTTTGTGTAGGTTGATGAGGCAAAGTTGTCCCCGGGCTTCAGCAGGCTCAATTTAATAAAGCGAAAATTAGGGTTGAATCAGGAAGGCGAAAAGCGAGATGAGATACCCAGATGCTTCATGTTCTGACATGCGGTGATAATAACTTTAGTAATCAAATTAGTATAATTCTTATCGTCAATTCTTGCAACTTGGGCAGAGGCATTATTTTCCATAACCACAAAAATCACAGCTTGTAATTCTTGAGGCTGATGACTGCATAATGCTACTGCTAGATGATGTTCCCGACAAATTTGGAAATGGTGAGCGTGAATGGCAAACCAATAGGGAATATATCCATGCTTTGATACGACTTTCGCTATTATTATTGATCAATATTAGTATTTATCCAATAAGATTTGACTTTATTTTGTTTTAATAATTATATCAAGTGGTATACTATGTATGACTTTTGAGTAAGAGTGTTGAATTGTTGGTGAAGTGTATTATGTATTCGGTATATATACTTGAATAACGTCCAGCCTTTCAGAAGTAACTCATGATGTTATAATGTTGAAATAGTGATTTATGTATTCGGTCTATAAGCCTAAATAACTTCCAGCCTTCTAAGTAGAATATGAATGGGAAACTGTTGTCTTAAGTATCAGTTTCCTAAAACCTAGAAAGGAATTAAAATAACAATAAAGATAAGTAAAACCTAGAAAGGAAATAGAAATATAATAAAAGATAAGTAACAAAAGTAATGTAAGATAAAAGAATTAAGGTAATAGCATAGGGCATATATAACACAAGGGTTTTATATTATTACTCCACCTTAGAGTGGATTGTATTTTAAAGTTGGAGGATATCAACATAAAGCACAAAAGGGAAACGATAACAAAAGTAGTGTAAAAAAGGAGGAGAAGAAACATAAAGAAAGAATTAATAATAGCGTTTACAGCAACACCCAGAATATATATGTATATATTTACAAGAACCCGTCCATTTATATCTTTGGACTAAAGTCGATTAAACATTTGTTTACAGAGACAATCTATCAAGCATTTTCTACTGTATCATGCCATGCAATCATCCATCTTATTGGCCTCATCAGTATCTTTACACAATTATACTTTCCTCACATTTTCTTCACACTATCACTATCGAAGTAGAAAAACATGTTGGCTCTTTATATCTTTTCTATCCATAAGAGTGTTCTTCTTTTCAATATCCAAACCTCAAATTGAACAATTAGGAAACATTTTTGAGGGAGGTTATTGATAAGTTCAGTAGCATCGAGAGATAACTAGGAACAATGATGATCTCACAAAGTTTTTTCAACAGAGATGTTTTGTTTTTTTTGTGGTTTTGTGTTTTTTTTTTTTCTTTATTTTCGGCTATCAGTCTATGGGCGCTAAAGGGGTGATTGTGTTATATTATCGTTTACTGTATCCAACAAAACAAACATCATTATCATGTTGATTTTCCACGTTGGGTTATTACTTTGTTTGACAAAGTCTGTTTTCAGTGACTTCAAACAATTCATTGATGATAATATCCTTTATGAAGCTTTCTACGAGCAGTTACCGCTCATGAAACAGCTTGGACATCAAGTTGCTGAATACACCTGTCAAGAATACAATAAAATCCATTATGTTGCTGACGAAAACCTTGGGTTGTCCATATATTTAGATGCTGAACCTAATGGTGATGGTCTTACAATTGATTTATCCAATTTTAATTTAAGTGATGATCAAAATCCCAATATCACAGTTTTTGTTAACTCCATCCCTTGGAGGGATGGGGTATCTACCTGGAAATCGGTTGAGGTCCCCTTTTTGGGAAACATTGAATTAGCCAACAATGTGACTAGAACTCAGATAATGAACAGAATTAAAGAGAGTTTCTTTGAAGATATTACGGCAAACAACGAAAAACCGTATACGAGCTTGGAAAGCTACACAGATACCGGATGTAAAAGAGGTAGGTGGACAGGTACCGCCAACAGCAAGGGAAAATGCCGTACAATTCGTACAAAAACGGTTGCAAAATGCACCCATGTCGTCAATCATGAAAAAAGAAGTTATCGTTATTTATTCAGCCCACACCACAATTGCAGCAAACCGATCCTTCTGAGCACATTAATCCGGAATGGAAAGAGACTGACTGTCACGACGAATACATATGGTGTCAGGAAAGTTTAGGCAAATTTTATAATTATATTATGGTAATAAATTTATATATGTCTCATGGGAAATACAAAATATGTAACTAACAAATAATTCAGATGCGAGAGTGAAAAAACACGCTTATTGTCTAATAGAAATGCCTATGTGCTGTTAAAGATGTTGAACTCGACGATACACTTAAAGAGTAAAAGAGATGGAAACAAGTTAAATTTTTTCTGATTAGTAAATTTTTCAAAAAACCGAAAAAAAAAATCATCTCTAGCTTTAAGATGATCTTAAACATCAATACATAAGGAATGGCTAAGAAAGATAAGAAAAGTAAAGAGTCCAAAAAAGCTCGTCTGGCTGAGAAGAAGGAGAAGGCATCCAAGAAGTCTGAGCAGAAAAACAAGAAGATGGTGAAAAAGCTTGGAGACGATGAATTCGAAGATGATGTAGACATCGATGAACTTTTAAGCTCATTAGCCAAGGAACAAGAGCTGTTCGAAGCTGTGAGTATAGAAAATGTAAAGAGACCATCCAAGAGGTTAAACGCTACATTGATAGCGAATAATAATAATGGTAGAAAGGAGTTATTACTATTTGGAGGTGAAACCACAAACGGTGTCTTGTCACATTTTTACAACGAGTTGTTCGTTTACTCAATAGATAACGATTTATGGAAAAAAATCACATCAAAAAATTCTCCATTGCCTAGATCATCACATGCTATGTGTAACCATCCATCTGGGGTGATCTTGATGTTTGGTGGTGAGTTTTCATCTCCTAAGCAGTCCACTTTTTACCATTATGGAGATACTTGGATATTAGATTCTCAGACAAAAGAGTGGATGAAGGTGGAGTACAAAAAGGGCCCATTAGCTAGGTCTGGTCATAGAATGGTCTGCTGGAAAAACTATATAATCATGCACGGTGGTTTCAGGGATTTGGGTACCACAACAACTTATTTAAGTGATACCTGGTTGTTCGACATAACATCATATAAGTGGCATGAGGTGGGATTCCCTCCAAATCACACTATTCCTGATGCTCGTTCAGGTCATTCATTGATCCCAACCCAAGAAGGGGCAATTCTTTGGGGTGGTTATACAAAAGTGAAAGCAGGAAAAGGTTTGCAGAAGGGAAAAGTATTGACTGACTGTTGGAATTTGAAGATGAAGAGCGATACAAATGCTATAAGGTGGGAAAGAAGACGAAAACAAGGTTTCCAACCTTCACCAAGAGTGGGTACTTCAATGTGTTTCCATAAAGGTAGAGGTATTTTATTTGGAGGTGTTTATGATTATGATGAAAGTGAAGAAAATTTAGAATCCGTTTATTACAACTCCCTTTTCACTTTCAACATCGAGACTAATAGGTGGTACTCTCAAAGTTTGAGATCCAGCAAAAAGAGAGTCAATGCTGCTCCAAAGAAAGAGAAAACAAGAGATCAAGAGTTGGAAGAATTATTGAACTCCATCTTGGCCAAGGCAAACTTGGAAGATGAGGAATCTGCGGATGCGGATCTCATCGAAGAGCAACAAGTAAATGACGAGGAAGATGTTGAAGAAAAGAAGGAGTACGAGATCAGATCACAATTACCTCATGAGCGTTTTAACGCTGCAACTACTGTTATTGATGATATCTTGTACATTTACGGTGGTGTTTGGGAATCAGGCGAGCAAGAATTCAATTTAGACTCATTTTATGGTATTGATCTTGCCAAATTAGATGGATGCAAAGTTTTCTGGGAAGACTTATCGGAGCTTGACCAATTGAAAGAAGAATCTGACGACGATGAAGATGATGAAGATGATGACGATGACGATGACGAAGATGAAGACGAAGATGAAGACAGAAAATTGGTAGCTGAAGAAGAAGAAGAGGAAGAAGAAATTGAAGAAGCAGAGCCTGAAATTCCGGACTTGAGACCATGGTTGCCTCATCCAAAGGCTTTTGAATCCTTGAGAGCCTTCTATGTTAGAACCGGTGCTGAATTCTTAGAGTGGGCTATATCACAAAATAGAGATGTTAGAGGTGGTAAGTTGTTGAAATCTTTAGCGTTCGATATTTGTGAGGATAGATGGTGGGAAAGAAGAGATCAAGTACGTATTGCTGAGGACAGTATGGAGGAGTTGGGTAACGTTAGTGATGTTGTTGAAAGAGATGCCAGCAAACCTCAGTCAAAGAGAAGATGAATTTAGAATTAGAGTGTTATATTATAAATTAATTATTAGCTTTGTTGAATGCAAATACGGTAAACTATAAAAGGCAGTTTAGACAATTATGCGAAATGAATTCCAACTTGATGGAAGGCATATAATAATTTCAAAAAATCCGTTTGATCCATTTTACCAGCTCTTTGTTCAGCATATCCAGTCTCTTTCAATACAGCGTCAATTTTCCCCTTGACAATACTTGTTAATTCCGATTTCGAGTCAATATCCATAGAATCACTATTTGTTGTTGCCAAATATGTCTTGTAATTCTTTTCTAGTATATCAAGAATACTACTACTTTTGAAACCAGCCGCTATCGTTCTATTCTTTCTGACGAATACAATTCTTAACAAACCATCCCATTCTGTGAAGTCGATATTTGGTCTTGGTTGTTTGACTTCAATCCTTACAACAGATGATTCCACTTTTGGTGGAGGTCTGAAGTTATTTTTTCCCACTTTCATTATATGTGTAACATTAGCCCACATCTGCACATTGGCACTTAATCTGCAGTACAATGTATCCCCAGGTCTCGCCAATAATCTCAAGGCGAACTCTCTTTGAAACATTAAAATGGAAACTCTTGGTGGTCTTGGTTGGTTCAATAACTTGAACACTAATGGAGAGGAAATTTGGTAAGGTGTGTTGGATATACAAACATCAAAATATGGTAATTCAGTCTTCATAAAATCTCCCAACATGATTTCCAATTTCTTTTGTTCTGGTTTACCTTGAACTCTCTTCGTCAACTCTGCTGCCATTCTAGGGTCCATCTCGACTGCCACTACCTTCCTTGCTTTTTCCAATATACGAACAGTCAAATTACCTGTACCTGGACCTACTTCCAACACTATATCAGAAGGTTTTATATCTGCTTTATCAACAATACCCTGTGCTACCAAAGGATTCTTCAATATATGTTGACCCAAATCCGTATTGAACTTGAAAACAGAGTTTATTTTGGAGACTTCTGCTTGCTTACCCATTGGTCCTGATCCTGAGGTGAATTTTTTTCTATCAACTTTGCCCATCTTTTATAAACAACGACAACGGTTCTTTGATCACTATTAGCTCATCTTGAACTGATTTGAAAATAAAAAAATAAAAAAATAAAAAAAAATTTTAACTTTCCAATTTGATCTTGGTTACACGTAACAAAAATTGGCTTTTCTGTAAATTTGATACACAAAAGTAAGTCTATGTAATTGGGTAGAAAGGAGGGCACACGATGGATACTCTGCGGACACCACTGAAGAAATACACGAAAGAGGAGCTCAGGCTTCTGGAGAAGAAAAAACCTCCAAAGTATCCACCAAGAGGACCGGTTCCCGATCATGTTTTACGAAAAGGAAGATCTGTGCAATTGATAATTGCCGGTGTTGTACTTCTTTCATTCTCGAGTTTTGAGTTATTCAAGCGTTTAGTATTGGGTACAGAGAGGAGAACGCAAACTGGAGAGATCAACAAAGATGGAACGGTCAGAGTGTTCAGTGAAGAAGAGAGGATATTCAGAGATAAAAATAATTGGTTTATATGGATATTTGGTGATAAATGATCAGAGTTGATAGGCATAAGCATATTTTTGCGATTATTTATTTATTGAGTTATTTATTATTTTATTTATTGAACTATTTATTTAATTATTTATTTATTGATCATTAATTTTGAAATAAGCATTCTATTTGATTTTCAGCTGGATACTGTGGACAACCGCTTCTCAAACAATTCCAAGTTTAAAGCGCTCAAGAAGCAACAATTGTCATGTTTATCAATTAGCCAGTACTGTATCAAATTATCAAACACAGAACGGTCTAATTGATCCAAATGATAGTTGATCGTATCAATTTGAACATCAACTCCTTTCTGATGATCTTTTGCTTTGACCATCAAGAACTCATCACGGACAAATCTTGCTGAAATCAACTTGAGACTTGTAGATGAAATGAACTCTATCTTGTAACCAAATAGATTATATATCACTTGGTTGAATCTAGATATTTGTTTCTCAAATGCCTCTCTTAACCTTGTTTGTTTCTTGGAAGATTCAAATAATTTGTCTTGGAATGATCTTTGTTCAGCCAATAATCTATTATAAACAGATTTTGGCACAGAATCAAAATTTTCATTTTGTTGCAATTCAGATAGCAATTGCTCATTTTCTTGTTTCAAATTGTTGTATTCAACTGATCCCGAATGATCAGTTATTGTTTTCTGATTGGAGAATTTATTTTTCAAAAGATCGAGTTCCTCTTTTATAGACTTTATATTCCCTTTCAATACAGAGATTTCTCGTTCCTTAGCTTCAACCTCCAACCTCATCGCTGTCAATTCTTGCACATGATTTTCTCGAGACGGTGAGCTTTCTTCGAAAATCCTTCTTCTCTTCTCTCCCAGAACCGGACTAGAAGCAAGTTTGAGACTCTCCGTTGAATTATTTAACTCTGTTTTGTACTGCGACACAAGATCGCTTAACTCATCTATAACTTTCTGTTTGTCGCTCAAGACCTGAACAGAATCAGACTCCTTTTCGTGCTCAGAGCCAGAAGATAACCTTCTGTTACGACCAGTCAAGAGCATTCTATTTTCAACTGTTAGAAACTCTATCTGATTTTTCATAAATGTGATCTCTTGCTCAAGTAGTTTTTTACTATTGGTAGTTTTCAGTATTATCAATTGTAAATCATGAACGGTTTTTCTTAAATCATCATTCTCTATTTTTGAATGATCCATCTGTTGCAACAAATTGGATTTCTGGTCAGACATTTCTGATAGTTCCACTGACAACTTGATAGTTTTCTCTTTCAAAGACTTATTTTCATCGTTGATTAACTTTACCCTACTGATAAATTCCAGAGGAGGTTCCCCGTTTTCAGTCAAGGTTGTCCATCTTTGCAATTCACGGCTCAATATTTCATACTTCAACTTTAAATCATCATATTGCCCCTCGACGGTTTTGAGATTCTCTACTTTTTTCAAAAATACGTTTCTTTCCTCTTTCAACACTTCCACCAACTCATTACTCTTTGATAGTTTATTCAAGCTACTCTCATAAGAAGCGATCTTTTCCTGCAAGTGTGCTATATGCTCAATCTGGCTATTTAATTGTTTCTTGTATAAAAGTTCGGTGTTGTCATCATCTTCTCCTGCAGTGATCGCTGTACGTGATGATTGTAAACTTTCAATTTGATTCTCCAAGTTCCGTATTTTTTCAACGCTCTTGTTGTTAACCTCTATCTGATCATCCAAATTTTCTTCCAAGTCTGCTATATGAGATTCAAGTTGATCAACTTTCATCGTAAGCTCATCTTTGATAATATCTGATTTTGAAGTATGAGATTTTAGCTCATATCTCAATTCAGTCAATTCATCTTGTTTCAATGACGCTGACTTTCTTAGTTTGGATATCTCTTCGTCTTTCTGCTCCAAACTTTTTCTGCTAGATGACTGAAGTTGTGAGAGTTTGGATTTCAACTCTTCATTTTGCTCAAACAAAAACTTTTCGTTACTTGTTAAATTTGCAATCTCCTCATCTTTCAGTTTGATTTCCTTCTGATGATCTGATTTCTCTTTATCGCGATCTAACTTATACAAAACTGTTTGATTTTTCAAGTTGGACACTTCATATTCCAATATTTTTATCCTTTTCTTTTGTTCATAATACAGAGACTGTGAGAATTCCTCATCATTAGCTTGGAATTCAGACGTTTGACTCAAAATACGTTTAAATGGTGACGGTAACGTGAGGTCTCTCTCCTGTGGCAGATGCAACTCTAAATCTTCAAAAGACATCTCCCTTGTAACACCCTCAATCGTTTGAATTATCAAAATACGTAAAAAAATATATAAATTTATAAACAAACCACAAGCAGCCCCTGTTTTTGTTATTGACAACTTATTCCCCTATTCAAATACTGAGAAGCTACAATTATAAGTAATGAAAGCATTAAACTCTCTACAGATTCAAGCATATTTTTTGACAAGATCAACAACTTTTGATGATAATTCAAGGCAATCCGCCTTTGTTTCAGCCTCAGCATAGACTCTGACAGCGTCTTCAGTACCACTAGCTCTCACAAATGATCTTCCCCCAGGGAATTTAGTTACCAAATCATCGATTTCACCTTGTAATCCCTTTGGTGTAAGTAAACGTCTCTCAGCGTCAGTCGTTGTGAATGCGTTTCTATCATTGACGACAACTTTTGCCAATTTGTTTGGCAAGTCAACGTACAGGTCGTTCCACTCTTTAGGAGTGAGTTTCATATCAGCGCAAACAATGAGAACAGTCAATAAATCTGAGATTGCATCCCCGACAGTTTGATTGATCAAATCAACTAAAGATCTCAATTCGAGGATATTTTCTTTAACTGTAGCGCTAACATTATCAATTTCAGCAGAGTTGACAAAGTTGATGAATTTTTCTGAGAATAATACCGTTCCGTGTCCGTTAGCTTCAAAATACACTCCAACATCATACTCTTGTGCTTTATGATGCAAATGTTTGACACCAGTTGGTGTGCATTCAACAGGAACTTTCAATACATCAGTGATGAATTTCGTCGAACTTCCATTGGCGTAAGCAGTTTGAACTATACCTAATTTCAAATCAGTCGAAAGCGGTTTTAACAGGCTGGCAAAGAAAGAAGCTAACATGGTTGCAATCTTATCCCCATCCAATAAATGAAAGCCTTCTGCGTCGACGTAGTAAAAGACAATTCTATCGGCGTCTCCGTCGAATGAGCAGTACAATTTTCCTGACTCTGGATCAGGCACTCCAGCAGGTAACTTTTGATTTGTCTTCACGTAATCAGCTCCGCAGTCGACATTCAAAAGCAATGGTTCAGTGTACTTACCATTGACCAATTTGAACTCAACATGATTTTCTAAATATTTTTGAAGTTTGATGACTTTTTCAGCTCCAATCCCATTTGCAGCATCTACTGTGATGGCCAATTTTTCATTTAATTGCAGTGCTTGGTAGTGGTGAATAAAGCTTTTGGAAATCTTTTCGTAATATCCTTCTTCTGTCTTAATTCCAAACGTTGGGTCGTTGAAGGTTCTTGTCAAGTAATGTAATTGAGGAGTTGTTAAAAGCCCAAAATCATCAAATTCAGTATTGAAACATTTCAAACCGTCAATTGTAGATTCAGTCAACTTCAAGCCGGATGATCTTGAATCTCTTCCTATCACTACTTTGGACTTTATTGAAAGATCAATATCTTCTTCCTGGATTATAGAGTTTAAGGTTTCAATCAAGTCACTAGAATTGGCAACAGCGGTAGCATACCTTTCCCAGCTTTCTTGAAGCATCTCACCTAATGGATCAACGATCTTGACACCGTTGTCTTCAGGGGGATTGTGCGATGCAGTGATCATAACACCTATCGTCTTGTTCAACTTTTTTGATCTTAATGCAGCTAATAAACCAACTGAAAAGACAACCGAGTCCAATCTGGTTGAAAGCATACGGAAACCAGCAGTACCATAGCTGAAATGATCATTGAGAGGCTTCAGATGTTTCAAAGAGAGCTCTTTGATTTTGTCAGTGAATTCCAGTTCCATTGTGAATGATGTGACGTGTTTGTCTTTCAACAATTTTTCATCTTTTGTTTTTGTGATTTCGCTAAAAAAACAAAAATACTCAACTTTATTAGATGCGTCAGATTTTGGATCTCACCTATCACTTCTTTCAAGGTTTAAACAATCCGTATCATCTCTCACATTTTATAATTTGTGCAGTTTTACTATTTCTTACTTTCAGAGCTCTAGACAAAGTCAAGGTTTAGATTGGCGTTTGAAACGATGAAAGTAAAGAGCAATGGGTAGTGAAGAAGCAGTTAAGCTACAGTAGAAGATCATAAATGAAAAGTTCGGAACAATTACTACAATCAAACAGGGAATTTTGGTTGCTGATATAATGCTAGAATTAGCACTGGTATAACTATTACGAAATAAGGAATCTTTAAGCAATGGTTCCTACAAGGACATTACTCAGTTAAACACTAGTAACTGCGATTCCGTGTTAAATTATTTTTCATGGCAGCTTTAATCCTTTTATATTTCTCATTGGACGGTAGGTACGCGTTCCATGACAATTTCACCTCTCCCAATTCCAACTTCATTATGTTATCAAAGAATTTCAAATTTTCTTTAGACATTCCTTTTGTGAAACCAATTATACGACTGCAAGTGAACTCAGACAAATGCCTGAAAGTTCGTAGTTTGGGGAAAATAGAAAATTTACAGCAGGGCAAATGTAAAACTTCAAGAGTCAGATAATCGTTGAGAAAATCGAGGTTTTCGAGTTTGTCCTTGGAGAAGTGCACGTACAAGTACCTCAAGTCAGTTTGCAGGAAAAGATTCTCGATCATCGTTATTGGATTATACCGGAAGTCAAGATGGGTCAAATTGGTCAAATTGGTTAATGATCTTATTTGCGAAATAGAGTTTTGATGCAAATCCAAATATTTCAAATTGGTCAAATTATTGAGACCTTTAACTTTCTTCAACCTATTTTGACACAATTTCAAAATTTCAAGATTTACGAGCCCTGCTAAACCTGTAAGATCCTCACTTCACAGGAACTCAAATCCAACTCTATCAACTTTGTCAACTTTGTTAATCCCGTGATTTTTCTTATTGGGTTGCGACTTTAGTTTAATTTTTCAAGATTTACTAATGTACTCAAACCTTCGATATATTTTATTCCGCAGCTCTCTATGTGTAAATATTTCAAACCGGTCAATTTTTTTAACCCCTGAATTCTGGTCAACGTTTTTGTAAATCTAATTGTTAATGAACTCAAGTTGATCAAACCATCAAGATTTTCCAATTTAGTAATATCAGATGAATCCAAGTTTAATGATTTCAAACATTTCAAAGTATCAAGCTTTTCTATCTTGGAAAGTCCATACACACGGAGTTGCAAAACCTCTAGATTTGTTGATCCTTCCAAATCTGGAATCTCTGTAAATCTCGTACGGTCAATTTTGAGAGTTTTCAAATTCGGCTTACTTTTTAGTACTGATCTGAAACTTAAATCGTCCGCGTTGACGAGATCCAACACCTCAATTGAGTCACTTAAGCAGGAGATATCGTTAATCCCATCCAGTATGATAGTCTTCAAATTAAGATTTTCCAAGTTTTCGATCTTATGTACCCCGGTCTCACTCAAAGTAAGGGTTTCCAAATTCTGAAGGGTGTCCATATTTTCAATTTTACAGATGCCTTTGTTTTCACTTAATCCCAAGTATTTGAGGCTCTTTAATTCCCCAATGTTTTCTATTTTTTCAATATGGTTCCGCTCTAAATGTAGAATCTCCAACTTTTTCAAATGATTCAAATTTTTAAGTCTGTATATGCCACATCTCTGTAAGCTTAATACTTTTAACCTGGTATTCTTGTCTAATTTTCTGATTTCGTTAAATATATTTAAGTCAAGAACGAGTTTCTCTAAAGATTTTAAATTTTCGATGTGTTTAATCTTCTGGATGTGATTTGTATGCAAGATTAAAGTTTTCAAATTGATGAGGTGTTTGAAGGATTTAAAGCTCAGAATACGATTACCCGTCAAATCTATTATCTCCAACTTTTTTAATCCTTCCACACCACTCCTACTCATATAGCAATAACAAGCTCTGAACTCTTTCATGTTGATTACTTTCTTCAATTCATCCCCAATGCTTCCTAAATCATAGTTGTGTGATACATTCAATGATTCCAAATTTGGTAATTCGGGAAGGGATTCTAATGATTCTAATTCATTATAGGACATGTTCAAAGTGTGCAAGTTAATCAAATGAGCAATAGCAGGAAATCTTGTTAACCTGTTTTTTTCAAGATTCAAGACCTTTAAATTTGTCAATTCTTCAGGGATCGCAAAGTTTGAGGTGAACATTCTTGCGAAAAGACCTGAAACTTGAAGCTGCTCCAATTTACGCAAGTAGCATATGTTACGTTCTGTGAAATTCAGAAACGACTTGAATATCTCTCCATCAAATTTATTTGCTCTTTCATTTTTCAACAAAATAGCTTTAATATGTAATATGTCCATCAAATGGTTCAAGACTCTTTCCATTTTTAAACCCAACCATAAGCCATTCCTTTTTCATTGCTGTATCATCATCGTATATTAATGGGCCCTCATTGATATCACCATTGTAAAGCAGCACCTTTTCGTACATTCTTTCTTTGAGTACATGCTTCATCTCCGGTGAGGCACAGATCATATTAGAGAAATCGTTCACATTCGAAACATGATCGAAAATTACTGATTGTACTTCGTAAGGCAAAGAATGAAAGTTCAGTACCATTGTTTCCCTACTGGCTATTGATTGAAGCCGGTTTTTATGTTGTTGGTGGAATAGTAACACGTCGATGCTGTGGGGTTTTTTAGATTAATTCCAGCAGAATACCAAAAGTGCGCTTTTTTGCAGTTTCTTTGATTTGGTTAAGTTGTGACAGAAATACCACTACTGTCGCACGATCTTTGACAGCCCAAGGATATTTGTGAATTGTGAACTTGAGCAAGATAGTATTGAAATAAACTATGAATGATCCTAATGATGCTCAATTAAGTCGCTTACGAGAAATAATTAGGGGTTCGGGCTAATTAAAATTTTTCGTTTCTTACGTATCTTTGAAGACTTAAGCAGAAACACCATTGAGCTTAATGGATACACAAAAGAGTAAATACGGAGGTCCTAGTCCTGAGGCAAAAGCAGGAAAACAAGTTTTTGTAGAAGTGTCACCTGTGTATTGCTCTTTGTACTTCCAAACCAAACCAAAAGGAGTTATGTGAATTTCAAAATTAACTCCTGTACAGGAAACTGAGAACACTATGAGAGTGGAGCAACAGGGTTTCGACATCAAAAAACCAAATCACAGCGGATCCAGCTCCTGGTTGTGATACTGAGTAAGCCAATTTTTTGAATTTCCAACTTTGGGAAATTGAATGAAAAATTATAACACGGAAATCATCTTCTCGCCTATTAAGAAATAGGATCACACGGCTGCTAATGAGAAATTACTTCAACCAACCGAATGTACAGATTTTCGAAAGATTATATATCAACGTAATAATATGGCACTTGATAAGCGTACGATTTTTTGAT